>JAVJIF010011283.1:0-143601 GCA_038442645.1 Agave tequilana
TCCACAAAATAGAGAGCAAATATTTCCTATCTAAAGGGAAGTTTTATCAAGAGTGTTAAAGAAAAGTCTTTGAGTTTTCCTCCACCTTTCACATCCTTGTTTTTCTCACACCACACTTGAGCATCCATTGATTATTCATCCTATAGGTGTGTTGTAGTGAGAGTGCTTTAGGTGATCAAAGTGTTGTGATCACCAAAGATCTTTTCTTTTTCTTTGAGGAGACGGGCAAGTGTGCTCGTGATTGTTTGGGTCCTAGTGAGGACTCGGTTGTTTCGGTTCGGGTGCGAACTCTTTATTTGAGGTGCGGCCTCGGCGAGCCGGTGGGCTTGCGGGTGTACGGGACTAGAGAGTCCGAGGGCTTGTAGGTGTTGCGGCACCGAGGAGAGATCCATTGGGATCTTGCATAGTGGAAATCCTTCGTGTGTCGAAGGCGGGGATGTAGAGCAAGTGTGCTCGAACCTCGAAACATACCTTGTGTTTGCGATTGCATCTTCTCTCTCTCTCTCTCTCTATCTCCTTTATATCTTGCATAGCTTATATTGTTTTTTACATTTACATGCTTGATATATGTTGTGTGCATAATTGATATATATACTTGCGTGGGATTGTTGTAACACTTGTATTCAACCAAGAGAGCCAACGCGGCACCTCAACCCATTCAAGGGGAATCTAGAGGAGTTTGTCCAGAGCCCTTCACGGGGATCGGGCAACACTCTTGGTTATACGTTGGTGTTTAGTGTAAAAGATTTAATTAGGTCATAATTGTTTTTTAGCTTCCGCATCATTTGCATCATTAGACATTAAGTGACCATTAGAGTAGCCATCACCTATTCACCCCCTCTAGGTGAACTTACAATTTGGTAGTGAAAAACTCAAAGAAAACTCTTTTACAAAACACTCGTGAAAATCTCTCCTTTTGATATGGCAATTTTGGCTCTTAAATGAGTGGAGATAAACACTAAAAGATGTATAAAAAACTAGCTGAAAACCCACTTGAAATCTTATATAAAAAAGTTCAAGGGAGCCCATTTTATAGGCTCTCAAAAATCTGCCGTTGGAAGCTAACTCAGCAGCTCCGGCTGCTGACGGTCGACGGCCCGGTCGACTGCAACGGTCGGATTTCCGACCGTTGGGAAGGTCGGTCGATCGGCCGGTCGACGCCAACTGGGCAATGGCCTAGCAGTCGACCGCCGATCGACCAGCCATTTCAGAGAGCAGACACTCTCTGGCGTCGACGTCGTCGTTGTGGTGACCGGCCAACCTGCGCACATCGGTCGACCGACTTCTTGTCCGGTTGACCGACAGAAGGTCAGTCCAGGCAATTTGGGGGTTAAAAACTTGACTTTTTGATTTAGTAAAATCTCATAAATTCTCTAAAAATCTACAAAAATATACTTTGATATACAAATATGTTGAGTAAAAATCAAAACATATTACAAACATTTTGAACTATTTTTGTGACTTAGAAATTTTGGCTTAAAACAAAATCTGTATTTTTCCAAATTTATTTTTCCAAAGTTCTCCTAATACAAAAACAAGATATTTTAAACATTTTTAAAGCTTAGTGTGTATGGATATGATCCACTACACATATATGATGAAATATCTATGTTTTGACATTAAGATCTAAAATGGTTTGGTAAAACACATGTATATTTTGAGTTCTAAAAACCAAACCGGTATTTTTCCAAAATAAAACTCATCTAAATTGTATGTGAGTGTATATGATACTTGAGCAATCCACCAACTAATCTATCCTTTACATTTTATCTAAAATAAAATCTTAAGAAAATAACCTAAACACAAGTCTTCTCTTAAATGGACTTCACTTAAAAATCTTCTTCTCCTTCTGACTTAGTCCAAACCTTGATCCAAAGAGCTAGACTCCTCTTGAGTACTTGATGTGATCTGATGCAGAAGCCTTAACTAACACGTGCTAGCTCCAAAACTTGACTTGAAATCCTTTGATGAGCTAAACACCTACTAAGATCTTGACACAAATCTGAGACTAAAATAACACAAGATCATTAGTACTATAACTACATGAGTTCATCATCATCAAAACTAGAGTGATGGGCCTTTAGGCCAACAACAACACGCTTCCATCGCAAGTCCTTCCTTGTGGATCACAACCGCATAGCCAATTGCTATCGCGGTAGAATTGAGAACCTTGCGCTATCTATTCTTCATTTATAAATTCTGTATTTTTCTGCTCACAGGTCTATCTCGATCAAATTTTGGCGCTGTTGCCGGGAGGGGCGGTAAGTTTTCTTTTAGTTTACTTACGGTTAAATTTTTCTCTGTTTTTTGTGTGGAGGAGGAGACATCAAGGGAATTTTCGCTGCAGTAGATATATAAGTGGCCCTGGACTCTGCTTAGAGCCAGAAGCCCTCAGATTTGCAACACAAACGCGCAAAAGCCGCATTCCCACGGCAATCTGAGGGAACTACTAACCTGTATTTTTTTGCAGACTGGGTGATTTGCAAACTTTAAGTTTCTGCAACAATTTATTTTCTTATTTAGCTCACTGTACATACTTTCTAACCTCAATAGTAACTTGATTGTTAATGTTAAAACGGTTTAAATTTTGCATTCTAGGCACGCGTCTAATTTGTTACATTACATTACTGTTGAAAGTGCTGGAGTCAATGTACGCGTGCATTACATGTAGCTTAGGAAACACATTTGGGTGATATATATTATATATATATATATATATATATATATATATATTATATATATATATATATATATATATATATATATATATATATATATATCTCAGCCGACAACTGAGAGAGTTTCTCAGCCGGCGGTGACGTAGCCAAATCTATGTCACATATCACTGGCAGAGTGTGTAGGCCCCAAAAAAATCAAAAAAAAATCACGCCTAAAGAATCGTCAATCAAATTAACAAAATACCCCTTTTTTTACTTCTAAACTAACAAAAACCCATCACAACAAAATTTTACCTAAAATATTTGTAATTTACAGAGATTTTTCTATTGAATATATCTAGTTATAAAATTCCTAATTCTACTACTCGAAAATATAAGGAAAAAAGATTAGATCAAGATAATGAGAAAAAACAGCAGCAATAAAAAGTAAAAAACATGCGTGAAACTAAAAAACTGTTGTTTTTTATATAATTTTTTTATTATTTAATTCGTGTTATTTTCAATTTATATAGGTTTAATAAAAGAAATGAAAGAATAGAAAATGAAATTTAATGTGGGGTAGCCGTTATATTGTTTTTTGTATACAAATGTACAGTGTAAAAAAAAAAATAATGAAATATAATGATTAAAAAAAATAATGAAAACAATGGTGAATTATTTTGTATTATAAATCAGATATTCTCGTAACTGCCACAATATGCAAATTGGTTGGATAATATTTCATGCAAATTTTAATGAACTGCGATTATGATCAGTCTTGGTACTAAAAAATTGCTTTATTCTCAATGTATATTATAAATTGGATCCAGGTCGTAGTACACATACATTCAAAATATAATCAAAATAATATATAACTTACAATTTTATGTAACAGAATTTTGATCGTTTTTACAAAGTAGATTAGCCATGCGACCGTGAGATCAGTCTGCGTATATCACATCTTATAAAATACTATTTCTGAACTAATTAAAATAATTAATATTCTATCTACCGTGATACAACAACAGTCTTGAAAAAAGAGATGCACTTAAATTAATCTCGATAAAGAAAGATGTGCACCATACGTAATCTAAAATATATATGAAAAATTTATATAAAAAGTTAATTTGTAAGTTCACATAATAAACTTCTGGAAGAAAAGGAACTCTTTGAATTCTCCCGCCATAACTGCTTCAATTAAATATTTAATTTCTTTTTACCACTTCTTCGAATACTCAACCGTCACTATAACAATTATTATTACTATTCATGTTGTTTCACATTATGACCTTTTTATAGTGCTTGTAACTAATATATTCTCTCATATCTAAAAAAGATATTTGTGCTCTTCGTTTTCAATTTGATTTCAAAACTTCTAGAAACAATTCTCTTGAATCATGTCTTCCCTATCTTCTTCCTCTGAAACACTCATATTTCAACTTCAATCATTCTCCCACGGGTCCTCTTTTTTCAGAGTATTCTAATGAATCTGATAGCAGTCTGGACTTCACTCCTTTTGACTATCTCACTACATTAAATAATATTTTATCTGACCTCCTCTTCATGAGGATGATGAAATTTTCATGGGTTTAGTGAGGAGGAACTTATTCCTCTGCCACTTTACAGAGACCTGCTTGATGAAAACATGTCCTCTGATGCTGGGGGCTCGCTTTCTTTGAGCATATCTTTACAGGTTCTTCTCGACACGGATCGGAAGAAGAGCTTGATACAGACAATCCATTCTGAGAGTTTATCGATAAAACAAAGCACCCTAAAAAAGAGGAAGAAACTAAAGAGAACTGCGAGCAGGACGACGAGGGAGAATGTAACCCCCTGATCCCCGGTGTACGTATCACTGTATCAGTACGCGATACGACGTACAAAATTGATTTAACCTTCGTGGTAGTCTGATTGAGCTGATTTCAGTCAAAAATCATTTTCTAATATTTTAGATTTTTCAGAATTTTCTGAAAATTTTCTAGATTATTTTGGAAGATCTCCGTAGTCGGTGTCGACGATACCGATAATCAGCTTTACGATTTTTTAATTCACAAACGGAGTTGTATTTTGAGAATCCGCTTTCACCATTTGTCTTAGAATCGTATTATCTACGTTAGGGGATTTTTGGAGATTTTCTGAATTTATCGAAAATCCGGCCAAACGGTGTCGCCCGTATCGGCGGACACTCCGGGATTTTAATTTGCAAACCGGATTGAATTTCTACAAACCGTTTTCATATTACGTCTCAGGATAATATTCCTATTTTCTGTAATTTTTGGCATTGTTCGAGCTGGTCTAATATTGGGCCAATATTATAATAATAAAATATTATTTTTTTATCTTTCTTTTTCTTTCCTTTTCTTCTCCCTTCTTCTCAAAGCTTCCTTCCCCACCGCCCTTTTCAGTCAACGAACCCATCCCACGCCTCTCACTCTCCCAGTTAAATCCCTTCTCACCCACCCTCTTTCTATTTCAAAACCTCTCTCCTCTCTCTAAAACTCTCTCTCAATCTCTCTCTCTCACTCTCTCTCTCTCTCTCTCTCTCGCCTTATCTCACCCTCTGTTTTCAGGCCAGAGGAAGCCCGCGGCCCGGCCAAGCGCCGCCGGTGGCGTGCGTCCCCGGCCGGCGGCCGCGCCCCAGCCCGGCGGCTGCCACCGCCCCCTCCTTTTTCCCTTTTTCTTCTTCTTCTCTTCTTCTCCTTTGATTTCTTCTTCTAGTTTTCATTCTCTCCCTCTCTTTCTCTCACTCTCTCTCACTCACCCTCTCTCTCACGTTCTCTCGGCCAGCCGGACGGCAGCCGGCCCGCGCAAGAGCCAGCAGCAGCAAGCTGCTGCTGCTGCTGCTACTCTTTTTCCATTTGTGGGTTTGGGTTAGAACCCAAACCCATTAACCCACTATTGGGTTAAGTTTCTAAACCCATAAACCCAATAACCCGTTACCCATTTAACTAAGTATTGGGTATGGGTTGTGGATCTGGACCCGACCCGTTAAGCGCCCAAACCCGCATCCAAACCCATTAAAGTTAATTTTTCAGAAAACCCCCTGCTACTATTTATTATTTATATTACATATTTAACCCATTTTTATGATTTTTAGCGTTCGGGCGATATTTGGAGCATCCGGACTCCGATTCGGACGATTCTAGATCCGTTGCGATCGTGAGAAAGAGAGCTACCGTCCCATGGCCAGTTTGTGGAGTGTTTTCCTTTTATAAATTATATTTTTACCATGTTTAGTAAAAGTGATGATTGCTTAATTATCGGTAAATCATTAAAATTATTGGTTATTAAAAATGTCATTGTTATAATCATGGACATCCCTGTAATTACAACATAGAGATAGAGATTACCTGAGTTATGATACCATGTATAGGCATATCTGGATGATTAATTAGTTAACGAGATTTCTGACGTAAGTAAACTTGATAATTAAAATAGATCATTAGTTTAATACTTTGATGGTACCTATCGTCGTCATAAGATAGTGATCGTTAGTATAGAAGTATTTGACACTCGAGAAGATGAGATAGCCATATTACACTGGGCACGATTGTTTACATACAGGGTATTGGATCTTCATGTCATCTGTTACATCGAGACTTGTTAGACGGGACACTGTTATCTCCTGCATGTTCACCGTGACTTACATATCCTGTCACACGGGATACTGTTATCACATGTACATGTAACAAGTTGCCAGATACTATACTATGAACGTCACACCAGTAGTTCACACGTCACACAGTAGTTCGTACTCATGTGCACCACTTCACAGAACACCGTCATTTCATATACTGTGATCATCGTACATGGATTCTCGGCATATCACTGTTACACATGCATGCGTGATTTCTCTATTCTTGTCATATGGATCCCTGTTCGTATTGCATGTATTATTATTCCATGTTATCCCTGTATTCATGTTATATTGATTGTTTCTCGTTACTAATATTGTTATTCCCGTTCCTGGATACATGAGCTGTTGATATGCGGTATGTTGTTTCGTTTCCCGTTATCGTGTTCCATGCTATCAACAGAGCTCATGTCATGTTATCGTATTACATGTACCATGTCCCGTACTTGTTCCTGTTATACTGTATAGTGAAAGATAATAAAGAGAATTTGGGTATGGGGGAGACTTGATGGTTGACTAGATCTTGTCGGGTGGATGTCTGGATCCATTGATTGTCCCACTGCAGGGGACGGGGTAGTGCTGGCTACCGTCTGTTACTCATGAGCTCTCGTTTCCCGTTATTGTTTTAGCTCATTGAGATCCTGTTTACATGTTACAGCCCTAGCGGGCTGGTTCTGGTCTCAGCAGCCAGGGGTCTGATAAGGCCGTTGTCCCGGGTATGCACGGGATACACCCACCTGACTAGAGCTCTCGACCATGGGTTTCTAATTAACATAATAAAACAGTATACACAATAGTGACGTCGGGAACACTTGTTATTTGGTCACTCTCTCATTTGGATAATGGTACTCGTAGGCCATGTCCAGATGGGTTCGACTGGAGTGCGGGCTACAGTATGAACTGCCAGTGGTATGGGACACTGGAAGAGATTGACTAAAATATCAGGTGGTACTGATTGTTATTATTGTATAAATCACATGACATGCTCGACTCATGTATATTATTGTCCTTCGTAATTGTTACTATTGCTGATATGTTATTCACTATCATGTCACTTGTATATCATGTTACATTTTCTAATATTCATTACAATCCATGTGGTAGCATGCGATCCATGTACATGTATACCCTGCATTGTAAATATGCTGCTCTATATATGCCTTGCATAATTCATTTTGTATATGCATAACAAGTAGTATGAGTATGTGGCATACTTCATCTACCTGTTCATTTCTCTCACGTCACCACTAGATTACATTCATTATTATATAAAACGGGAGACAACTATAGACATGACCCGATGATAACATGTTAAGCAATGACGGTATTAAAAGATGACATGATTATATTTTTCTACTGCATATTATATACTTATTATATGTATCACTAGGACAACATCATGTATTATATATTAGTATCGTGCTTGTATTACTATAGTATAATTACTGCCTCCTTCATTTTATCACTCACTAGGTCGCTTTCTGACGACCCTGAGTTTGCGTGCCCAGGTTGGAGATCCGAGTCACCGTATTCTCAGATAGGGTCTTGGAGTCACATAGGAGATTCCTCATCGAGACTATTTATAGGTATCTTGGTGTTTTATTTCTGTTATCTTATTTACCCATGTTTTTATATCTGTTATGATCTCTACCCCTTTCTGCAGGTATTCTTGTACTTATTCCTGCTGGAACCTTGTGTATATGGAAGCTTTGTCCCGTACTGAGGCTAACGTACGCGTGACGGTGTTTTCACCTCGCGTGGTACGTCGCCATAACGTCCCCGTACCTACGAGATCGGGGCATTACATAGTGGTATCAGAGCTTAGGTTCACACCTGGTGTGGGTAACCACCTGGGTCAAGCCTCGAGCTCAGACCTACAGTACAAGCAGAGGCAAATTAGAGTTTATCTGTCTCTGAATTTGGGGGATTCCAGCAACGAGTACAAGAATACATGATCTTAACAATCCTGCCTTGACTCGTTGTATCCCTTCCTTACTTACAGTTGTCCACCAGAATATCCGATTTCCTTCTCGCTTTCTTTGCATCTTATTGCTTCCAATCCGTTAGTGTAGTTCACTACCATACTTCTCCATCCCGAGGTCCTTAGAGATAGCAGAGTGCGCAGCGGAAGTGTCGTGGACTCGAACATTTAGGCTCTGGGATTGAAAATATTGTTCTCACACCTGATTAGAAATTTTTGAGGACGAAATTTTTGTAAGGTGGGGAGAGAATGTAACCCCCTGATCCCCGGTGTACGTATCACTGTATCAGTACGCGATACGACGTACAAAATTGATTTAACCTTCGTGGTAGTCTGATTGAGCTGATTTCAGTTTCAAAAATCATTTTCTAATATTTTAGATTTTTCAGAATTTTCTGAAATTTTTCTGGATTATTTTGGAAGATCTCCGTAGTCGGTGTCGACCGATACCGATAATCAGCTTTACGATTTTTAATTCACAAACGGAGTTGTATTTTGAGAATCCACTTTCACCATGTGTCTTAGAATCGTATTATCTACGTTAGGGTATTTTGGGGATTTTTCTGAATTTATCGAAAATCCGGCCAAACCGGCGTCGCCCGGTATCGGCGAGACACTCCGGGATTTTTAAATTGTAAACCGGATTGAATTTCTACAAACCGTTTTCATATTACGTCTCAGGATAATATTTCCTATTTTCTGTAATTTTGGCACTGTTCGGAGCTGGTCTAATATTGGGCCAATATTATAATAATAAAATATTATTTTTTTATCTTTCTTTTTCTTTCCTTTTCTTCTCCCTTCTTCTCAAAGCTTCTTCCCCACCGCCCTTTCAGTCAACGAACCCATCCCACCGCCTCTCACTCTCCCAGTTAAATCCCTTCTCACTCACCTCTTTCTATTTCAAAACCTCTCTCTTCTCTCTCTCTAAAACTCTCTCTCAATCTCTCTCTCACTCTCTCTCCATAGCTCTCTCTCTCTCTCTCTCCCCCTATCTCACCCTCTGTTTCAGGCCAGAGGAAGCCCGCGGCCCGGCCAAACGCGGCCGGTGGCGTGCGTCCCCGACCGGCGGCCGCGCCCCAGCCCGGCCGGCTGCCACCGCCCTCTCCTTTCTCCCTTTTTCTTCTTCTTCTTCTTCTTCCTTTGCTTTTCTTCTTCTAGTTTTCTTTCTCTCCCTCTCTTTCTCTCACTCTCTCTCACTCACCCTCTCTCTCACGTTCTCTCGGCCAGCCGGACGGCCGCCGGCCAGCTGAGCTGGCCGGCCGCCCGCGCAAGAGCCAGCAGCAGCAAGCTGCTGCTGCTGCTGCTACTCTTTTTCCATTTGTGGGTTTGGGTTAGAACCCAAACCATTAACCCACTATTGGTTAAGTTTCTAAACTCATAAACCCAATAACCCGTTACCCATTTAACTTAAGTATTGGGTATGGGTTGTGGATCTGGGACCCGACCCGTTAAGAGCCAAACCCGCATCCAAACCATTAAAGGTAATTTTTCAGAAAAACCCCTGCTACTATTTATTATTTGTATTTAAATATTTTTATTACATATTTAACCCATTTATGATTTTAGCGTTCGGGCGATATTTGGAGCATCCGGACTCCGATTCGGACGATTCTAGATCCGTTGCGATCGTGGGAAAGAGAGCTACCTTCCCATGGCCAGTTTGTGAGTGTTTCCTTTTATAAATTATATTTTACCAGTTTAGTAAAAGTGATGATTGCTTAATTATCGGTAAATCATTAAAATTATTGGTTATTAAAATGTCATTGTTATAATCATGGACATCCCTGTAATTACAACATAGAGATAGAGATTACCTGAGTTATGATACCATGTATAGGCATATCTGGATGATTGATTAGTTAACGAGATTTCTGACGTAAGTAAAACTTGATAATTAAAATAGATCATTAGTTTAATACTTTGCTGGTACCTACCGTCGTCATAAGATAGTGATCGTTAGTATAGAAGTATTTGACACTCGAGAAGATGAGATAGCCATATTACACTGGGCACGATTGTTTACATACAGGGTATTGCATCTTCATGTATCTGTTACATCGAGACTTGTTAGACGGGACACTGTTATCTCCTGCATATTCACCGTGACTTACATATCCTGTCACACGGGACACTGTTATCACATGTACATGTAACACCGTTGCACAGATACTATGACACGTCACACCAGTAGTTCACACGTCACACCAGTAGTTCGTACTCATGTGCACCACTTCACAGAACACCGTCATTTCATATACTGTGATCATCGTTACATGGATTCTCGGCATATCACTGTTACACATGCATGCGTGATTCTCTATTCTTGTCATATGGATCCTTGTTCGTATTGCATGTATTATTGTTCCATGTTATCCCTGTATTCATGTTATATGATTGTTTCCTGTTACTGATATTGTTATTCCAGTTCCTGGATACATGAGCTGTTGATATGCGGTATGTTGTTTCCCGTTTCCCGTTATCGTGTTCCATGCTATCAACAGAGCTCATGTCATGTTATCGTATTACATGTACCATGTCCCGTACTTGTTCCTGTTATACAGTATAGTGAAATATAATAAAGAGAATTTGGGTATGGGGGAGACTTGATGGTTGACTAGATCTTGTCGGGTGGATGTCTGGATCCATTGATTGTCCCACTGCAGGGGACGGGGTAGTGCTGGCTACCGTCTGTTACTCATGAGCTCTCCTTTCCCGTTATTGTTTTAGCTCATTGAGATCCCGTTACATGTTACTGCCCTAGCGGGCTGGTCCTGGTCTCAGCAGCCAGGGGTCTGATAAGGTCGTTGTCCCGGGTATGCACGGGATACACCACCTGACTAGAGCTCCTCGACCATGGGTTTCAATTAACATAATAAAACAGTATACACAATAGTGACGTCGGGAACACTTGTTATTTGGTCACTCTCTCGTTT
The DNA here is from genome assembly GCA_038442645.1 of Agave tequilana. NCBI lineage: Eukaryota > Viridiplantae > Streptophyta > Magnoliopsida > Asparagales > Asparagaceae > Agave > Agave tequilana. The sequence continues at coordinate 11,209 of JAVJIF010011283.1, forward strand.
GGATAATGGTACTCATAGGCCATGTCCGGATGGGTTCAACTGGAGTGCGGGCTCCAGTATGAACTGCCAGTGGTATGGGACACTGGAAGAGATTGACTAAAATACCAGGTGGTACTGATTGTTATTATTGTATAAATCACATGACATGCTCGACTCATGTATATTATTGTCCCTTCGTAATTGTTACTATTACTGATATGTTATTCACTATAATGTCACCTGTATATCATGTTACATTTTCTGATATTCGTTACAATCCATGTGGTAGCATGTGATCCATGTACATGTATACCCTGCATTGTAAATATGCTGCTCTATATATGCCTTGCATACTTCATTTTGTATATGCATAACACAGTAGTATGAGTATGTTGCATACTTCATCTACTTGTTCATTTCTCTCACGTCACCACTAGATTACATTCATTATTATATAAAACGGGAGACAACTATATACATGACCCGATGATAACATGTTAAGCAATGACGGTATTAAAAGATGACATGATTATATTTTTCTACTGCATATTATATACTTATTATATGGTATCACTAGGACAACATCATGTATTATATATTAGTATCGTGCTTGTATTGCTATAGTATATATTACTGCCTCCTTCATTTTACCACTCACTAGGTCGCTTTCTGACGACCCTGAGTTTGCGTGCCCAGGTTGGAGATCCGAGTCACCGTATTCTCAGATAGGGCCTTGGAGTCACATAGGAGATTCCGCATCGAGACTATTTATAGGTATCTTGGTGTTTTTTTCTGTTATCTTATTTACCCCTGTTTTATATCTGTTATGATCTCTAACCCCTTTCTGCAGGTATTCTGTACTTATTTCCTGCTGGAACCCTTGTGTATATTGAAGCTTTGTCCCGTACTGAGGCTTAACGTACGCGTGACGGTGTTTTCACCTCGCGTATGTACGTCGCCATAACGTCCCCGTACCTACGAGATCGGGGTGTTACAGAGACGATGAGAAAATAAGTGAACAGGAAGACGAGGAGAATAAAGACGACGAATTTGCTTATGACGGTGATGACAACGAGGATTAGGATTTTCTGATCTTCTGATATTCAACGTTATTTTGTCTTCTATTAAGAGCTTTTAATGCTCTTTTTTTGTAAGGTCTCTTCAGACCATATTATATTATAAATAAAATTTACTCTATCTGTATAATAACCTTTCATATTTTTAAAATACATGTAAAGTATGTTGTATAATTATTATTTCTGCATCTTTTCTGCGATAATGGTCGCAGTACTAAGATAATAATTACTCTGAACTAATAGAACTGCGATTATGGTCAAAGTCCATGATTAATTATATTTATATATGAAACTGCGACTACAGTCGCTGTCCTGTCATAAATAGTTTGATCGTTTTGCATTCAATAATGTTAAAAAAAGCGACTATGGTCGCAGTCCAAAATTAAACTATATAAACAGATGATACTGCGAACATGATCGCAATCCCTCTCAAATCAGTATATTTCACTGTATATCACAAATTAGAAAACTGCGACTGTTGTTGTTAAGCACTACGACCATAGTCGCAATCCTTATTCGCATGCAATATGTAAAAAAAAATTCATATTTTATAAGCGGCTGAGACAACAGCCACAGTGAAGAACATATATATAAAATCATACGTAAATTGCGACTATAGTATCAGTCCTTAGTCACCGTTATTACATTTAACCTAGCAAAAAAATCATCCACAATATGTTGTCGTTAAGCACTGCGACCATAGTCGCAGTCCTTGATCGCATGCAATATGTTTTTAAAAAAAAATTCATAGTTTATAGGCGGCTGAGACAACAGTCACAGTGAAGAACAAATATATAAATCATACGTAAACTGCGACTATATTCGCAGTCCTTAGTCACCGTTATTACATTTAACCTAACAAAAAAACATCCACAACATGCTGTCGTTAAGCATTACGACCATAGTCACAGTCCTTGATCACATGCAATATGTAAAAAAAAATTCATAGTTATAGGCGGCTAAGACAACAGTCACAGTGAAGAACAAATATATAAAATCATACATAACCTAGCAAAAAAATCATCCACGACATGCTGTCGTTAAGCATTGCGACCATAGTCGCAGTCTTTATTCGTATGCAATATGTAAAAAAATAATAATAATAATTTATACGTTACATGCGAACAAGTAAACTGCGACTATGTTCGCAATCAGTAAAATTCTTACAGATCATATCATAAAAATCTACAAATTAAATAATTGTAGACTGCGACAAAAGACGCTTTTAAAACTATTGAGAAATTATTTTATTGACCACTACGAGCTTAGGCGCATTCCTAAAATATATAATATCTGCGTTAAAAATTTTTTTAATAAAGAAGTATTCAAATTTGTTTCATGATTTGATGAAGTTGCATTTGAAGAGACCTGATTCATATTCAGTTGGTAGCATTTTGGTCACAATTATAAAAGATAATTGTGACAATATTGACTAACGTCAGAAATATAAAAAAATAATAAACTATACATATCCACTATCTTTTACCGCAGGGGCATTTAGTAATTTCAATTGTTTCAATAGGCTGGTCGTCCTTTCTATTGTGACTAATAATGTACCACGTCACCGCAGACTGAGAGGAACTCTCAGCTGTCGGCTGATATATATATATATATATATATATATATATATTATTATATATATATATATATATAATATATATATATATATATAGGGTTACTGTACCTCAGCCGCCAGCTGAGAGAGTTTCTCAGCCGGCGGGACATGGCAACATCATAGCCACAAACTTCTCATAAATTTTGGCGGACAAACCTGAAAAATCCCGCCTAATTTACTATTAGTCACCTCAACATTGTATTTTCCGAAAATACCCTCCTTCACAACTTTTACTTTATGTAAAACATTTCCTTTCAAAAAAATTTACAACTCTAAAATTTCTCCAGATCATTCTGAAAAGATTAGTTCTATTGTTTCACAAATTTGATCCGTTTTTTAAAAAATATATTTGCAACACATGGCGCCAAAGAAATCATCCGCCGAAAAAGGTAATGGTGAAACGAAGGCAAAATTTTTCAGGGTTTGTGGATTTTAATAGTATAATTTTTTTCCAGATTTATTTTCCGTTTCTGTCTCTTTTTTTTTTTTGCAAAAACTTGGGACCATGGTCGCAAATAAGAGAGAGATTCTGAAATTTGAGATCATGAATAAATTTTTAAATTTATAAATTTTTGTAACACAACGACAAAAGTCTTTTTTTTTCAAGTTATTTCATTTCCTTCTATTTTTACCATGGTCGCAGTATTTTGGAAAAAGCGATGTAGATGTATGCGACCTTGCTAATAGTTTTTAAAAAAAAAAAAATTTTCATACACTATATGTCGACCTCGGTCGCAGTTGTTAAAATTATATTTGCAGATCTGTGCGACTTAGATCGTAGAGTTTTAAAATTTTAATTTTTTTTTAACTTTCGTTGTAGATGAATGTGACGTTGGTCGCATTATATGAAACGTCCTTTGATTTTTATTCCCTACTTTGACGACATGGGTCGCAGTGTTTCAATATGCGTTGTAGTGTTATGCGACCATGGTCGCAGTATATTTAACGTCATCTGTTTTTTCATTCCCGCGTCGCACTGTTTATATTTTGCACTGTAGGCTTATGCGACCTTGGTCGCAGTGTCTATCCGAATCGCAGTTATTTATATTTGCACTGTAGGCTTATGCGACCTTGGTCGCAGTGTCGACCCGGGTCGCAGTTGTTTACATTTTCATTGTAGGCTTATGCGACCTTGGTCGCAGTGTCGACCCGGGTCGCAGTTGTTTACATTTTCACTGTAGGCTTATGCGACCCTGGTCGCAGTGTGTTTAAAAATAATTTGCTTTTTATTCCCTTAAAATTTTTAAATAATCATTGGTCTAAAGTTTTAATTTCTTCATCTATAGGTAAAGAACAGACGAAGGTTCGTCCTCTGAGATCGAGCCTAAAACCTATGTGCGAGTTCATAAAGAAATTCAAAGGTACATTCAGGTCGATTTCTTAGATGCGATCAAGAAGACCCCATTTGGCCCAATCTTCATGGCCTTCTACAATGAGGAATTTGGGGGTGAAAAGGGTCTAAAATCAAACATTACTGTACTGAGAATTTTAGACCAATATGATAGGGATACAAGGACCTTTACAATTGGAGGCAAACAAATTGAGTTAACAGTGGAGGATGTTGCCCTAACTTTTGGTCTACCTATCATTGGGGCGAATTTTATTATGAATAAGACATGTACGATGAAGGACAGAGGGGTTATAAAACATTATTTTCCCAATATAAAGAAGATCACGAAAGTATATATTCAAGAGGCTTTGGATGATCTTCTGGTCAAGAAAAGGAGGAGGGGTGAATTAAATGTGACAAAAGATGAACAACTTGAGCAGCAAGTGACTTTACATGAAATTATAAGAGACAGACAAAAACTTGCAGCTCAAGACTTTACTACAATAATCATCCGATACATGTCGGCCACTCTATTCTTTTCTGGCAGTAAATGCACGGTGCCGTGGTATATTGTGGAACAGATTGCCAATATGCAGCTGATGAGGACAATATGCTGGGCTAAAGCTGTTTGGCAATTCCTGATTGAGTCAATGGACATCTTCAGGCACACCACGTACGAGCAGCAAGGATGCTCCGTGCAAATTATTGTAAGTATGAATATCAAATTTGGCCAACATTGTATGAAATTTCCCGATAAACTTGTGAATATTTGTGTAAATTAATTTAATTTTGCATTTTGCAGTATTGGCTATGTAAGAGGGCTCTTATTTTTGAGCCGAGGTCTGGTTTGGAGGATAAAACCCCACGCGCAGTAAGATGGGACCTCCAAAACATTAGCAGATCTCTGCTTGAAGTTGATCTAAATGAGCTTGACACACATATCGTAAGTTGCAGTTCTTTTTATGTGCAGTACAAATAAACTGCGACCATGGTCGCAGTATTAAGCTGCACGTTTCGCAGTTCATTTTATGTGCCGGACAAACAATGTGCGACCATGGTCGCATTCTCCTGATTATACCGTATACATTAAATGCGATCATGGTCGCAGTATTGAGCTGCAAGTCTTTGCAGTTAAATTTATGTGTCGGACAAGCAAACTGCGACCATGGTTGCATTCTTATCATAAATATTTAATAAATAAACTGTGACCATGGTCGCAGTATAATTATTTCATTGTCTTGGTTTTAACTTAATTTTTATTTTTATTTTCAGATTTTGAGTCGAATGGCCAACATCTCTAATGATGAAAAAAATATGGTTGGCCTTCCTGTTGAAGGGGAAGAGGAGGAGGAAGAAGAAGAAGAAGAAGAAGAAGAAGGAGGAGGAAATACATATAATCAAGCTAACATCTCAGCGGAAAAGGAGCCAGAAGCGGCCGAAATAATTGAGCAAGAAGAAACGAGTGAGCAAGAACCAACTTTTACAGGTTATTTGTCACCACCACGGGATGAACAAGCTGAAGAAATAGAAGTGTTGAGGAATGAGAATCAGTACTTGAGAGAATATGTTTCTCAGCTTGAAAGAAAAATGAAAAAATGGAGACTGAGAACAGACTCAAGGCTAAATTAAAGAAAAAAGAAGAGAAAAAAGAGAGAAGAAAAAATTAAAAAAGCAGCAGAGAAAATTAAAAGTGAAAGAAAAAGAAGAAGAGCTGCTGAGAGCAGCCGCTGCTGCGGAGGAGAAGGAGAATGAGAAGAGGAGGAGCATGAGAGGAGAAGGATGGAAGAAGAGAAGGAAAAAGAGGAGAGGAGAGAACTGGAGGAGAAGGAGAAGGAGAAGAGAAGGAGGGAAGAGGAGGAGAATGAGAGGAGAATAAGGGAAGAAGAGGAGAAGGAGAAGAGGAGGAGGGAAAAGGAGGAGCAGGAAAAGGAGGTGAGAAGGAGGGAAGAGGAGGGGCAGGAGAGGAGGAGGAGGGAAGAGGAGGAGAATGAGAAGAGAAGGGGAGAGAGGAGGAGAGGAGAAGGGAAGAGGAGGAGCAGCAGAAGAGGAGGAGCAAAAAGGAGAAGAAGGAGAAGGAGAAGAGGAGGAAAGAAGAGGAGCAGGAAAAGGAGAAGAGGAGGAAGTTAGAGGAGGAGAAGAGGCAGGAGAAAAAGAAGAAAGAGGGGGAAGAGTGGAAGGAGAGGATGAAAGAAGAGGAGAGGAGAAGGAAGGGAGAAGAGGAGAAGAAGCAGAAAAGGATGATGGAGCAGATGGAGAAGCAGGCTGAAGAGAAGAAGAAAAAAAATTGAAAGAGGATGAAATCATGGGTTCTAAATTTATTGTAAATATTTCTGGGCTAGATATCCCCAGTTTTTCTTTGAATATAACTCAACAGATTCAAGAACTCCAAAAAGATAGAGCTTCTGAAGAAAAAAATCAAGAACATACTCCGGCTCAGAAGCAATCCTTAAAAAAAAACAGTTTTGGATTACTCTAAAGGAACGATAAAAAGGGGAGTCAAAGAACGCAAGCGCGCTGAAAGAGATCGCGATGACTCCGACTTCGTTTATCCAAAACAGAAGAAGAAAATTAATGAACATCCTCTTCCATAGCCTGCGGCTCAGACTTCTGCCGCTGGTTTCGGTGACAAACAGATTTCCCCCACTCAGCCAAAAACGAGGGAATTGACTGAAACCACAGCATACAGAATTCTGCAGTCCCATCAACAAGCTCTTATAAAAAAATTCTTAGACAAGGCCTTCTCTGAGTAAGTTAATTAATTTTATTATAAATCATATCAAAAAACTGTTATATATTTATATAAGAACAATTTAATTACTAACTTTGTTTTGAATTTCTTGCAGTTCTACTGCATATCAGGATACCGACAACGGAATCATTGTTGCAAAAAATGACATTGAGGACCTGATGTTCAGTAGAGAGTTAGATGTGAATATAATTTATTTCTACATGCAGCATCTAGAGAAAAGAGGAGGATTAAAAAGTATGTTCTTTCGGAGCGAAGCTTGGGTAAACATCTATTTTCTCCTTTACGGTTTAATGTAATATCAATTTCCTAATTAATTTGGTGAATTAAATCTTTGAACGTTAAATATTCTACTAATAGTCTTTATTGTTGTTTAGGCATAACGAATGTACTGCGACCAAGGTCGCAGTTTATAATTAAATTATTTCACCCGAATATCAATTTAAAATGAAGGTTACGACTTTGGTCGCAGTTGCTGGCGGCAGTCTTAATCAACAACAACACTGCGACCTTGGTCGCTATGCGTGTTAATATAACAGGAGCAGCTACTACCTAATGTACTGCGACCTAAGTCGCAGTCCATAATAAAATTAATCACCACAAATATAATTTTAGTAATGAAAAGTATGCGACCTAGATTGCAATTCCTGGCGGTCTATATCAATAACACTGCGACCTTAGTCGTTGCATTAATTAATATAAAAGTGGGTTAATTAAAAAACACTGCGACCATGATCGCAGTCTGTTGTCTTGACGTAATGACTTCTAATTTTCATAAATTTTTTTTATACTCTGAATTCATTTTGAATTTTATTTTTTTTGTTGTTCGCAGCACGGTGTTGTATCTAAAAGTAAAGATCTGGAAGATCATTTCATCAAGCAGCAGCTGTTGAAAAACTGGACAGATGATTTGCAGTACATGTTCTTCCTGATCAATCACAAACACAGTGCCAACGATCCCGGATTTCACTGGACCTTGTTGGTATTTGATTGCCATACAGAAGAGTAGATTTTTTACAACTCTTTGGTCCCAGCTGAAAAAACTAGTAGTATATTAAAGCTTTATAAAAAAGATGCAAGAATAATGGTGAGTTGAAATTTAATATTTCGATTACTGGAAACTTGCATTTAATTTGATTAATACTGATTTTTTTTCTATTGACATTGCAGAAAGAAAGATTATTACAGATTTTGAGATTGATTTCAATAAATTAATGAGAAAAACAAATATAAAATACACAAGATGCCCCAACAAGCAAACAGGTATATAAATTTTTGACATCTCCTTACCTATCATATTTTCTACCTTTTTTTAGTACAAAAATCTAATTTCATTTAATGATTACTCTGTGCAAATTTCAGTGTTGATTGCGCTGTATATGTATGCAAGCACATGGAAAGTATAGCATTTGGTAGTCCATCAGTTGTTGATACTGTTACGGCTGCTGATGTACAGAGACTAAGAAGTGAGCTTGCATACATGATACTTGCAGATAGAGAGAAGAGTTGGGATGAAGAAACAGAAATGATAAGGATGGTATTTGAAGACTGACAGTTAACAATTTATTGATATACCACAATTTTTTATTTATAAATGTAAAAATAATTGCAATTCATTGAGCCATTTTTTTGTTTTATTGATTTAATTTATAAACATTTTTATACATTTATTTATTATAAATTCCATTGATTATTTCCAATCTACATCTGTTACACCGTGCATTTTACTAATTCGTACTGATATTAGAAACAAACATGCGTTCAGCAGTTGTGTTGCGACCAAAGTCACATTAATGACCTGTTATAGTTATAGCGTTTCCTTATATTGAGATACTGTAATCGAGACAGCGATCATGGTCGTAGTTACTTAATCATTTATCAGTTCCCAAAGCGACTGTGTTGCATTAATGACCTGTTTTGGAGTGCAAAATAATTAATGTAAGACTGTATTAACTTTTAAACTGTTTGGGATAACTGAACAGTCACCTAGGAAGTATACAATTTTTGGGAAAAGTAGAAAATAAATTTGGGACATGTTCACGTGGTTTAAGAGCTTAAACCTTTTGGAATTCCGGGATTAAAAATATATAAAGGGTCATCAGGACAGGATTATAAACATACTAAATAGGTTTTGCTCAAACTCATTACTTTCAATATTCGGAATCAGATTCAAAAATGTCTTCTCCACCGTCTTCACCGGAAAGAAGCCAATCATCTAATGATAATTGGATGTATAGTTCTGAAGCGATGCCTCGCTACGGGTCAGAGGATGAGCTTGATACAGACGACCCGTTCTGGGAGTTCATTGATGAACCAAAACACATACATGAAGAGGAAGAAAGCGATGAGGAGATTGTTGGTAAAGAGGTGGAAGAGACGGAAAGCGATACGGAAGACGAACACGGTCATAATCTTGAGGACGAATATGATTATGATGGTGATGACGAGAAGGAGTAAATTAGAACTTTAAAATTTGTATTTTGTTTTTTTATAAATATATAACCCTGTTTTCTAACGTTAATTGTGTGAATTATAGTTTTTACTACTTAGTCTTGGTTGAAATGCTGTACATTTGTCACAAATATTATTTCACCCAACTACGACTCTGGTCGCAGTCATGAAACTGGTGTACACATCTAGACAATACGTTCAAATGGGCAAAAAGGTCGACACTGCGATCAAGGTCGCAGTTTTAATTTATGTTCAGTGGACTAAAGCAAAACATAGGGCGAAAATGTCGAAATGGTAGTTACAATTAAAAGATAAAGGGAACGCTGCGACTGTTACCGAAAATAGTAAAAAATACCGTCAGACAACTGCGACTCGGGTCGCAGTGATGGAGCTGTTGTATATAAGGAGAAAATCAATATTCAAATGTGTAAATATCGATGCGACCATGGTCGTAGTGTTACATTACGTTGAGTGGAATTAAAAAAGAACATAGCGCAAAATTGTCAAAATTATAATAGTGCGGAGAGTCTTCAACTATATTCAAATGTTATAATAATATACCAAGAGACGGGGGCAATTTTAAAAGCAACAAATCAATTTCCCCGATATAGAAACACTGCGACCACGGTCGCAATTATCCACGTACACTGCGACCACGGTCGCTGTCTACGTTAAAGTAAATAAAAATTAAACTACATAGGACAAGTTTGTAACAGTAAAACTTTAAAGTACAACTAATTACAAAAATAGTACAGTAGAAATAAAAAATGAGAATAAAATCTGATTATAATGACACGCCAGTGGCAGCATGCGACATGAATCTCTCTGCACTGTGCGACCCTGGTCGCAGTTCATGAAAAAAATGAAGACTTTATTCCTTCTAGATGAACGCAACCCAAACCTACTTCTACCATTAAAAAAGAAATAGTAAGAATTTTAAACATAAATCATTAGAAAAAATTGTATAACAGGTTTAATGTAATACCAGTAACGGACAACCAGTCCTGTAATGGCCCAGCTCTTGACAGTTACCACATCTTCGATGCTTAACTTCCTTCTGATATAGAGAATCTTCAAAACCAGACTTAAGCCTGGATGCAGCTCTAGGCCTCCCCTTAGTTGGTACAGGACCAATTGGATCATGTATATTCAATTCTTCACCATCTCGCAGAATGACGACGGATCCACTGGAACCAACTGTAGTTTTAGGCTGTGATGACTGATAATTTCCTGACATAACTCTGTATTCCCTAATGGTTTCTTCGGCAAATCTTTCCAAAACTGCGTCTAACTTTGAAATATGGATATCAGAATCGGCGACCATCTCAAGAATTGCATTAAATTTTGAACGAATTGTCCACAATCTAGCCGTCCGTGGAGTGCCTTGACTGGGAAAAGGCCTGATGCCATTTTCAATTGCAACATTTTTGTAACGAGCATCCAACCTCCATCTCTGAAGTATATATGATTCCGGTATATGTGTAACGTGATTGTGCCACAAAATACACAGAATATGTCTACATAGGATACTCTCTGTTTCAAATAACGAGCAACTACAAGAAACATGAAGTTCCTCACGCTTCTCATAACTGACCTTTTCCCAGCTGTCTTTTGATTCTGAAAAATCACCAACCAAATATTTTGATCCAGGTTCGTCATGTTCCAACTCTTCTGAAAATAGTGTCGTTACAACTGTCCATTCCTTTGGAACAATTGAAAAATCTTCGGTGTATACAATTTCGAAACCTGTATCTCATATGGATTCGATGTACAGTTGGGCACAGAATTCAAACCCCGAAAATCTTGTTGAGTTTCAGAAGTACGACGGGCAGCAACAGCTTTATCATATTGGTGAACAAATTTCACTAGTTTCGTGTTTGCATTAACAAAACCATCAAAGAAGGAATTAATACTCTCGGACCTCTGGCTGGTTGTCATTCCAGCACAGAAAACATCCTTGAGATATGCATTAACCCAGTGTCCGCGCAGTCTGTGCATCTTCAACAACCAACTGTCTTCTTCTTCTTCTAAATGATATTTTTCATTCATCAGACGTCATCGCTCCTCGCATATGCTTATATCATGGGAGGTGTACCAATCATTGAAATCAGAGACCATATCTTCTCCATACTTATTTGTCATCGGTATTTGTTGCTCTGCAATATGTTTCCGTACATGCCAGAAACAGAACCGGTACCGAGTAGTTGGAAAAACAATCTTGATGGCGTCACCAATCTGGGCATCCTGATCAGTAATAATCAACTTCGGTGCAACTCCATGTATGCACTTGAGCCATTTTTGGAATAGCCACACAAACGTATCCCTCTGCTCATCAGCAAGCAATGCACAGCCGAACAAAATTAACTGCCGATGATGATTTACTCCAGTGAATGGAGCAAATGGCAAGCTCAAGTGATTAGTCCTGTATGTTGTGTCAAAAACTATCACATCACAGAACCTCAAATACGAGGAAATAGCTCTTCCATCAGCCCAAAAAATGCTTCTAAGTGTGCCCGCGTTATCGACTTCACTTGCAAAGAAAAATTCTGGATCAGTCTCGGCTTTCTCTTGGAAATACTTGATGATAGCAATAAACTCATGGCCAGTGTTATTTCTACGTTGACGAGTAAAATCAATAACTTGTTGCGGGCTCACTTCTTCACAACCTTCTTCCCGGCTCATTGCATTCACAACACGGGAAATATTTGAAAGGCGCATTCCCACATCAACCAGATTGCTCATAATGCTTCTGCTAATCTTCGAACGATGAGTCTTGTGAGAGTAATGGTGATGTACCTTATCCGGGCTTGACAATTCATGTGAATGAGAATCAACAAATTTTGTGACAACCTAATATCTTCTGTCAAAAAAAAAAAACGAAGACGAACATGCATCTCAGCAGGACACGCTACTCTAATGTCAATTTGACGATGCACTGTAAGCCCCTCTTGTCTTTTGTCACACAACTTCTTCACACCTTCCTTGTTGCAGCAAAATTTTCTGCAAATAACTTCATGAGGAGGCTTCCGTGACTTATCTATTCCTTTCTTCTCACACCAAAACCTCTGTTCCTTGTATAAGAATTGTAGAAATTGTATGCTTCCACATCCGTGAGAAACCGTTTCCCTAAAAAATTATTTGAGCTTCCAGACATTTCTCCATGTGCATTCATATCCTACAAAAACAATTAGACGAACTACATAAATATAAATATTTTTTAGATATCACACGTCTGAAATATAATTTCTAAAACTGCGACCAAGGTCGCAGATGTGATGAAATCTATATTACTTCTTACTAAAAGACTACGACCGTAGTCGCAGTTATCCGTATGAGCATTCAGGTTCTACAAAAACAAATTGACAACTACATAGATATAAATATTTTTAAATATCACAATTCTGAACTTTAATTTCTAAAAAACTGCGATCAAGGTCGCAGACGGAATGAAATCTATATAACTTCTTACTAAAAGACTGCGATCGTAGTCGCAATTTTCCGTATAAGAAGAATATTTGAAAAACTGAATCATAACTCTGCAACAATCTAATGAATATATCAAATGAATATAAATCCCATAGAAATCGCCTACGAATTATAACAACAAGGAATGCGACTTAAGTCGCAGTCACAAAAAAAAGATTTCACAACCGGAGATTATTTTCAAATAATATTGCGACCGTGGTCGCATTTCTGAAACTTTAGAACAAGTGATTATAGGTCGCAGCACCATATAGACTAAAGAGAAAAATTCTATATTTAAGAAATTGCGGAAAAAAATTGACACAATTAAAACCTGTTGATCGGCATGCAAAGATGTCAACCCTTCAATATTTTCAATATTCTGAGAGAAAGTTGAACCAGATGATATATCCTCCATATTTAGATCGCCAGATAGAGATCGCTTACGACTGCGACCAGAATTGGCAGGGGAAGTAGACTGCTCAGTCGTCGACATTAAATAAAAAGAATAAAAAATTGCTTTGAAAAAAACAATATTTTCAGAAAAAAGTTTATCACAGGCTGAAAAGGAGAACCTAAATCTGACAAAGAGAGGTAAAGAAATAGGAGGAAAAATAATAATAAACGATAACCTAAATCCTATAAAGAGCAGCAAAAAAAGGGGGGGAAAATAATAATAAACAATAACCTAAATCTGACAACGAGCGGTCAAAAAATTGCCTTGTGGGGAAATAATAATAAACAATAACGGAAGTTACCGAAAGAGTAGCTTTTCATAAGGGGTATTTAGTAATTTAACTTCTTCCTATAAGCGGGCCGCAAGTTAGTGCGGTGACAAATATTGAGCCACGTCACCGCAGGCTGAGAGAGTCTCTCAGCCGTCGGCTGATATACATTTTTCTCTACACACACATACACACACATACATATATATAATAAAACTCTATCAAGCTCTCCCCGTGAACGTAGGCCAAGTTTGGGCCGATCTACGTTAAATCCTCTTGCTATTGTTTTACTCTTTTATTTTGGTATTGCTAATTTGCTCTGCAATAATTTTTCTTTTACAAGTATTGTCATATTGCCATGTTCCACAACATCAATCTCGGGAACAACAATTGGTATCAATGTATTGATGTAAGCAGAAGAAAATGGCATGAAGCTTAGCTTACGTGATAGGGAAAAAAGGGTGAATAAAATGCAGGAAGAAGAAGGGAAAGAAGAAACAATTCATATACAACCCTTCTAATATTAATTTAACATAAGCAACAAAGACTGAAATATTGGAAATTCACATATTATATATAATAAATACAACTGCAAATGTGTATCCACTTCAAGTGACTATTTGACAACTTCAGGCACATCCGAGAAACCATGATCTAACATGAAATGCAATAACTGCCCTTCTGCTTTAAATTTCAATTTTAAAGTTCAATTTTTGAAGGACTTCAATGGAATAGCACGTCAAATCTATTTTCCCGGGTTCAAATTTGTAAGCAATTATTGCCTGCGACATGTGACAATAAGGGGCTGTTTGTTTGCAAGAATCCCCCTTGGAAATCTGATAAAAATACTGTAGCCCGAGCACAATAAGCACTTTTTACAAGTTTCCAAGTGAAGTTTGTTTGGTTGGCTCGCAGAAAGTGGAGAAGGTTTCCTCTCCGCGGCTGCACAAGGCTTCCTCTCTTTTTGAGAGAGGAAACCCTTGAGAAATCTGAGCGGTGTCCGATAATGTGGGGCCCACACAGAAACCTGATCGTATCAGCTTACACTGTTTGGGGTTTACCCGTAACAGGCCCCAATTGGACATGAACGAATGGGTCGGGTCGGGTCGGGTCAAGCTAATATACTTCGATGTATGACTTCAGTCGTGGTCTCATAGACATTGATAAGAGTCTTTCTATGTGTTGTGTCAACCCGTGTCCTTTTCTATTGTGTTGTATGCATAGGGTTGTGGTCTATTTGAAGGAAATAAAAGAATCACAATCTGCGCGCTAAGATACAATAAAGTTTCATTTGTGCTTTATAATATAAGAATTAAGCATATAAAAGAACTTTAACCTACGATATTACTTTTAGGACTGTCACAAGATAAAACTTCTAAAGAAATCTGAATTGTACTACTAAATGTTATTTAGTCACTGATACATACATCTCGCAAAATTGTGATCTTCAGACAATTTCCATGCTCATCGACGTTTATATAGGCAAGGTTTAAGCTCCGGCCATTCAATGTTCTTCATTTTTGAGGTGCATTCCTGCAACGAAATTCGGACAAGATGTAACATAACTAACCAGCATCACAGAGGCATATGTTAGCCAGTATGGTCCCATAGGGAAAATTAGCCACTTTGACTACTCTAAATGTGAGAAATAGTTCGATATTACCTTTTTCTTAAAGTAGAAAAGGACAAACATTTTGTTCGTAAAGTCCTGCACGAATTGATTGTATACATGTGAGCATGGATAGCAGAGGAATTATAGCAGAAGTGGAACATCAAGACTTTTACTTGAGAAATCATTCAGGAAACCTTTTTCATAACGCGCCATGGATAACAAAAATAGTGGGCAACATACCTTAGAAACCAAGCTAAATCCAAGATGTTTGATAGCTTCACAAAATTTCTCTGGATCAGCTCCCCCGTTGTTTGGATCAAACCTACTTCTTACTTCAGCTATCAAAAGCCAGCCACTGCACCATAACAGTACAAATTTGCTCAAATAAACACATAGGCGGCAGTACTTCAGAGAGAAATAAGGCGCAAGAAGCTGATTAAATTATATAGGGTCAAACTTATTCACAAACCATGACTTGAGAACCCGACTAGCTTCCTGCAAGTAATTAGGGAAGTTGGTGCCCATAAGTGAAAGACAGAAGACGGCAACATCAACTGATGCTGAGTCCAATGGTGTCTGCACAAAGAAAAGAGAAGACATCTGACTAATGGACAAAATTATAGGCTGGTTCAACAGAGATTGAAGTCTACGTCAACAGCAATTTCATAGTTAGATGTAAATAAATACTCAAATTAACATGATATACCTAACTTTCTCGCAAGTAAAATTGTAACTCTCTGTAAGATTGTTCGCCTCACTACCTACATGACAGGTGCAGGTTATTTAAAGAATTTTCTTTTTAGATTACATGTCGATAAATTTTCATTTCACCAATGCATATTAGTAAACTTCAAGTACCACTTTATATTTATCTTAAAGTTGTAATCTAGGAATTGAGTGGAAGCATGCAAAGAAATAATTTCACAAGTAAGAAGCAAGCTTTGAAATATCGCCCAATGTTATTGACATAACCCGATATAACCGAAACAATACCCAATAAAGCTGATACGATGAGAGGAAATGACTCATATTGCTGATTCCAATATCAAATCCTACGACCACTACCAATATCGATACCGAGATTACAAAACATGGTAAGAAGTTTAAAGTTAGCTCACTTTGAGTATAAAATCAAGAAAACCAAGAAGTTTTGGGCATGTGCAATTGAGACTGATAAGCACACCAACTAAAATGATGAAATCATAGTTACTAGAGCAACAAGTACTAGAGGTACAAAAGGAGAATGGATGAAGGGAAATGAAAAGGATATCCTAGTTGTCCATTCAAGTAAAAGAGAACCAAGATATTTTGAGAGACAGCCCTCACCAAAGGAAAAGGAAGAAAAGATAGATGTTGCGAGCTCCAAAAGTTTGGGATAAAGGTTTTCTCTATTGTTGGCTTTATATAAATCTCAAGACATCCAATTGATCAATATAACTACCAAACATTTCTTCAAAATTATCATCACCAAGAACCCCGAAGTTAAGCCTTTTTCCACAAATTATGTTTGTTATGAAGGGAAATTCTAAATTGAGAAAGTTACATGAAAGGTTGGACTAGATTTTACAACAAGTTGCCAAACGACAAAAGATGGTAGGTGAGATGGCCAAGATATGTTCTCCTAAGTAATTAATCTTTTGTCCATTTCTCTCCAAAAAAACTGCAAGCACCAGATGGGATTTTTTGAAAAAATTATAGAAAGATTTTATATTTCCTTGAAATTGGCCTCCTAACTTAAATCAAACCTTCTATAAATAATCCTTACACAACTAACGTCTATTCCAAATGGATCTTTGCTAAGGGAAGAATCAAACACTTAATATGTGATGCCTACTATCTCATCCACATTTCTTATTAATTAGGCATGGATTTATGAAGCCTGCATACCTTACATGAAATCTTTGAGTCATAAGGTCTAGGAACTGTGGGCCACAAAAAATTTACCATGCCCAAGTAATATCCTTGGTTGGACAGCTTGTTAAATTTATTTCATGAAAAAGATGGCAAAACCTTCAACTTAGCAATAAATTTTTATACTTAATTTATAAATGAATGGGTTTATTCCCTATTGACACTTTAAATCTAACTTAATATGAATGGGTTTATTCCCTATTGACACTTTAAATCTTACTTAATTCATCATTCACTCCGAAATCTTCATATTTATGTATTTCCACCTTAAATTGTATAAGTTAGTAAAAGAAACCTCAGATTAGTCGATGTTAGTTTTTTGAATGAAAAAGAGTGAATAGTTTGGTTTGCCTTTATCCTTTTGACCAGAGAAGGTATTGAAGGTTTAGATCCAGATGAAGGTATGAAGAAAGAGAGTAAAAGAACTTGATGCTTGTAAAGGTTTCATCTTTCTGATGAATTTAATGTTACGAAGTGTTTCAGTTTTGAGAATAAAAAAGATGTCAATGAAATTTATGGGTTATAATGATGGGTGTCATGTTAAGAGGAAATTGGAGCATAAAGAAATCTTTTTTTTTTTTTTGTGATTTTGTTGTAGGGTGACAAGTTATGTTTTTTAGGATATGGAGAATATGAAATAGTGGGATTCGTTACGGATTTCCGGATTTTGAAAGAATTTTTAAGTGAATTTTAGTGAGAAACTTGAAGAAGATGGATAATATTCATCAGAGAAGATAAAGGAAAGGGTAATTTGGATTCACTTCTTTTAGGTGGGTTCTGACTTAAATTAAGGAATATTCTTACTGTATTCTTAAAGACTATCGGAGCAACTAACAAGAGGGGTGCTTTTGTCTTACCTAAATAAATTGAGGTGGGAATATGAAATAATGAAGATTTTGGGGATGAATAGAGAATTAGCAAAGATTTTATGTGCTTGTATAGCAAACCCATAAATGAATTTATAATTCAGCGTGATTTGTTTCTCTATGATCCCAACAAAAAATTATTTCTAGTTCTGCCCTAGTTGTCGATGTCCGGTAAAGGAAGACTCCACATGTCCACAGCATTAGCAAGCTGCTTTAAAGGGCCTGGATACCGTCATTAATTGAGAGAGAAAAAAATTAACAACCTACCATTAACTTTAAGGTATACCTTTAGTGCCAAATCACTGCCCAAAAAACTATGAACAAGAGAGCAATTAGATATTGGTGTGCAAAAACCCACATTATTAGAATTTAGGATCAACAACAAAGAACCAATCCTCAAAAATTCTCCAAGAATTGAAGTCTACACGGAGGTGATACAGGGAATTGTGTTTATGTCTAAGGAATGACATATCCCAAAGAGCACAGCAAAATGACATTCTCAAAAGGAAGAAAACCTAAAATAATGTGTGCATATATCAGTCTATAACATCTCTGCATTCTGATTCTACAGAGTTAATCTGTAATCTCAAAGCACAAGTAACTATCTTTATGACTAGAGTTCAACAAACAAATTAGTTTTTGCACAATTAGAGTAAAAGAAAAAAGAGAGAGTTAAACTACTACTCATTTTGTTTATATTGCACATCAAAACATGGTTTAAAGTCGCGGTCTAGGATGCCGACTCGGCGGGCACTGAGACGGATCGGTCGCGACGACTCGGATCGGTCTCGGACGATACGCACAAACATAGAAAGCTCAAAAATTCTAAAAAAATCACAACTAATCGTAAAAAAATGTATCCATCAAAATTCATGTATCACATGTTTAAAACAAATTGTTTTGAGGGGTAATTAGGGAAATATCATAATTTCAGGGTAATTTAAAATATGAAAAAATTGAGAAATAAATATGAAAAAAAATTCCAAAAGAGAAAAAGCAAAAAAAGAGCAAAGGATAAAGGAGAGATCGGGCCGCCCGATCTCTCTCTTTCTCACCTGATCTCTCTCAATCGCTCTCTCTCGCAACCGATCTCTTTCTCTCTCTCCCCCTCAATCGCTTTCTCTCCCTTAGCCTCTCCCCCTCTCTCCCTCCCTGTCCTGATCTCTCAGAGAGATCGGGATAGGGAGGGAGAGGGAGGGAGAGAGGCAAAGGAGAGAGGGAGAGAGACATAGGCGGGCGGCGAAGGCGAGAAGGCGAACGGGGCGGGAAGGCCGATGACGACTGTGATCAGGTATGTTCTGTGTTTTTTTTAACCCAACTCGGTCAAGACTCGGCATCGAATCGGCCAAGTTAGACCGCGACTCGGCTGATTCAGCCGAGTTGACTCCGAGTCTTGGCCGAGTCGATCGATTCTGAGCTGGTCCCTTGAACTGGGTCTCAGAATCGTCTCGGCGGGTGCCGAGACGGATACGACTCAGCCGAGTTTTCGAACTGTGCATCAAAATCCATAGTAATTAGGATGCATTTTATTAAAAGAAATGAAAACAAAATAAAATCTTAATAGTTTAAATGCATTGCTTCAAATCAAGTAACGAAACAGAACAAAAAACTCTTAAGATCTAAACAATGCTTGAACTAGTTCTACTAACGCAGTACATGTTTACGTCAAAGAGGCCATTTTTCCAAGTTTGTTTAAGTGACATGTGTCTAAAGGTGTCCAACACATGATCTTTAAATTTATTTAAGGTCAACATCAGTCTTTACATGCAATTTTGTAGTTTTCTAAAACAGTGTACATTTGCACGCAGTCATGCAATAAATAAGTTATTTCATATCGGACGATATATCAACTGATTTATCGCCTGATATCGGGTGATTTATCGCCTGATATCGGGTGATTTATCGGCCGATATTTCAAATATTGAAATATCGGCCGTTTTTCTACAAAACGATATGGCGAACGATTTCCCTATATCATATCAGCAGCAGGCAAAAAAGAAGATATCGGACGATATCTCGACCGACTCGACCGATATTTAAAACAAGAGCATCAAGTAGGAGAATAACGGACGGCCTAAATAGTGAGTTAGTTAGTTTAACAGTGTAGAACATTTGAAACCTATCAAAAATTGATTTGTAGGGGTTTTTTAATGTTTAGATCATAATCAACTGGCCGGACGAGCATTTGTATGTCTAAAGACATATATCTAACCAACTCACTACTTTTGGCCGTCCATTTTGTGCCGCTTGATGGATAGGCAAAAAGTATTCAAAAGACTTGATTTTTGGTTTATTTATACTGGAAATAATATAGATCAATTTCAACGGAGTGGATCTTATATTCGAACGCCGGAGGGTTGTATTTGAGTTGGAAGTATTCGGGCTCAAATCCTTTTGGAAGGACACAAGTTTGTGTGTGTGTGTATGTTGAAAGGTAAGTTCCAGGGTATCCCAGAGCGCCCCACTCTATTAGGGATAAATCCCCGTAGTGGTTAACCGGCCTCCAGACTAACCCCATGTGTCCCAGTGCCTTGGCGCCCTCACACGCCTAGGGAAGGCCTCGAACCCGTGACCTCTTGGAACGAATCCAGGAGGCCACGCCACTACGCCATCCCCCCGCGGACCTATACACACACATGTATATGTATGCGTGTATATACATATATATTATACATATACATGTATACGTATATATATATATATATATATATATGTATTTGTATATGTATATGTATATACATGTATATGTGTGTGTATATATACATGTACATATATATGTGTGTGTATGTATTTATATACATATTTTTAGTGTAAAAATAAGATTTCTATTTCTACTAAGATTTCTCTTTATTTTGGTTTCTTTTTTTTTATTTCCTACTTCAAGTTGAACATTATGTATTATCTTAGTCTTACTAGGGCATATATTTATTCTTTATAAATAAACGATTACCCTAATTGAGAGAATATGTTCTTCTCTTCATCTTCTCTCTTTTCTTCTCCCCTCTCTATACTTTCAAACTTCATTTAGTGTTATAGTAACTTGAAAGTACTGCATATCTTGTCCATCTCGCAGATCGAACTCTGCGCTGAGTCGATCGGGGATAGACGGCATGATCATTCGTGACTCGTCGTTAGATAATGATTGCGTGATAGTTCGTGGTTCGTCATTGTTCGTTCGTGGTTCGTCGTTGTTCATGGTTCGTTTATGAGATCTAAGGTTGTTGGTTGTCAGATGATGGTTGGATAATGGTGGTTGTTCATGGTTCGTTTATGAGATCTAAGGTTGTTGGTTGTCAGATGATGGTTGGATGATAGTGGTTGTTCATGGTTCGTTAGATGATGGTTGCGTGATCATACGTAGTTCATCATTGTTCGTAGTTCATCACTGCAATCTCGTTGTCCGTGATTCGTTTGCTGTGAGATCTAGAGTTTCTGTATATCTCAATTGGTTGCATGGTTCAAAAACTCGGTCGTTCCGGTTCCTACTCAGACTCAGCTGAGTCGAAACCGGAACGGCCTTCCCCGTTTCGAGACCGGTCCACGAGTCAACCTATTGCATTATTTTGCTTGTCTCGGGCCCAACTCGGCCGAGTCACCTGAGTCTCGGCCGAGTCGGCCCCCGAGTCAAGGCCGACTCAACCGAAATTTTATATAATTAATTTCATGTAATTTAAGTTTTTACTAGAAAGTTAGAGCTAATTTTTACTTTTGTGAAAAGATTAGTTAATTTAAATTTAATTAATTTCATATAATTTACTAAATTATATATTTAATTTTATATTTTAATACCATGATGCATGTATTTATATATTATCTTCATCTTTAGTATGCTAAGTGATACATTTTGGACATGTTATACATCAATTTTGTTGTCTATATTTTTTAAGATTTTTCGTGATTTTTTCAAAAAAAATTGAGCCCTTTATGTAATGTTTCACGTGTCTCGCTCGAGTCGGGGCCGCAACGCCGCGACCAATGTGGAACGGTACCCACCGAGTCGGCGGCCGAGACTGCGACTTTGAACCATGATTGGTTGTTAGTTGTGATTCGTTGTGAGATCATGTGGTCGACTAGCGCTAATGGTCGCGGTAGTGGCCGCGGTAGTAATTTCTGTTTTATGTAGCAAGTTGGACATGTTTGATCTCTAGCTTAAGCAGGGATGTTAGAAATAGGATTTTTATTACTAGGATTTCTCTTTATATTGATTTCTTTATTTTGATTTTCTACTCCAAGTTGAACACTGTGTATTATTATAGACTTATTTGAACATGTATTTTTTCGCTGTAAATAAACGACCACTCCCCAATTGAGGGAATGTGGTCTTCTCTTCATCTTTCTTTTCTGTTCTCCTTACCTCTATACTTCCAAACTTCACTCACGTGTGTTACGTATGTATATACACATGTATATGTATATATATACATATATATAGACATGTGTATATTATATACATATATATCATATACATATACATGTGTACATAGACGCATATGTAGATGTATAGATAATATGTGTGTTAATGGGGGGGTGTGTGCGCGGAAGCGAATTTGTTTGAGAACAAATTTGAATGAAATACCAAATCCTGAATAAATTAGGATTTCCTTCATTTATATGCCCAATTATGCATTAAAAGAATATAGGAGGTAAAAGGCCACCAAACACTGACAAGCTAAGCTAACCTTGATAATGATCATCATACTCGCAACGCTTTCTTCTTCTCTTGTTAGAACTAGAAAGAAGTAGAATATTAATTTCAAACTTTTACATAAAATTTCATCCTAGCCTTGAAGTGTCACTGTTTATTTTCCATTTTTCAGTCTATAGTTTAGTAGCCCAAAGTATTACAGCTGCAATTGCTACTGTATATTGCAGCAGTGGTCAGTTGCAGTTGTTTGATTCAACTAAACTGCTAATTGCAACTACGACTGCAGTTGAAAAATATGTTATTGCTGCAATTGCAGCCAAAACAGCCGAGTCACACTTGCAGCAGCTTTGTTGCAAGTGTGACTATGGGTCAAATTACATGAATCACATATGTTAATGCTTATAAAAGGTAAAGATATTACTTTTAGCAAAAATTTCAAATTAAAAGGTGGAGGAAAATTTAATGTTTACTTACAAGTACAGTGAAGTGCTACTTACAACAATTATGTTCACTATAAGTTGTGCTGCATTTGCAGCTTAAATTCCAGCTGCAATGAACCAAACAGTTAAAAGTGAGTGAAAAAAGTGGATGAGATGCAAGACATCAAGGTGATTGTTCGTGCTTTAAACCGTGCAAAACACCCTCCCAAGGCTCCTATGGTCTTATACTCTTAAATCTACATGATCGTCCTCTTTATAACAACAAATTTTGAATGCTTCTCACATTTAACACCTACAGTCTCCTTGTACTAAACAATCGATAGTATCAAGTATGGTAAAATATTAATCCGTCAAGGATAATAGTTAACAAGGGTCGGTGTTAGGTAGGTAAAAGTAACAGGTCAAAAAAATTAGCAAAGTATAATGAGAAGAAATTAATATCAAGTCTCAAGAAGAGGAGGGGCCATAATATGCCATCGCAGAAGAGAAAATAAGATGATCAAATAAAATAAAATGGAAAGCATGTTGAACTTGAAATGCCTTCTTTTCCCATATGAAGAGCAGAATGCATCCTGTGCTAGGCAGATGCTTCTTAGAAATTACTCTGCTAAATCCTCCATTGCCAACCCAACACCCATAATAGAAGAAGTTTGCATTAGGTAGCAAACAACCATCATAATACATTGATGGCCTCTATGAAATAGATCCTCCAGAAAACACATTGAGGCATCCCAAGTGAGGTGGTAGAAAAGGATATGATGCTTGCTAACGAGGGGATATAATACAGACTTCAATGGAGCTGAAGGAGAGAAAGGACTCCGGTAGTGACACCCAATGGAGAAAGGTTTTGTTACTATTGTTGCATTCTATTCTTTATATTGTCTCCAGTTTTCTAGCCTTCGAAGTTTTCAACTTTCCACGAAGCTTATATGTATTGTGTGAAGATAAAAAAATGAAACACTGCCCATGATACACAGCATCAGGCTCCCTGCATGCCAATGGCATACACCGTACAACAGTCCAAGCAAAAGCGCACTTGTAAGCTGTGGGAAGAAAGTAGTTGGAGGCATAGCTTGGTGACTACCTGTAGGTCCTAGGTCTAACTCCAAATCACTAGTTGGTCAAAAATTGCGTCTGAAAGGTCATGAGAATAAGAAAACTCTCTTATTGCATTACTAGAAATCCGGAAGATTAGGACAACAAAACAGTAGTGATTAATTAACTAAAGAAAGTTGCATCTGTAACACATATATGGTATAGCATCACAAGAACAAAGTAGTTCCCAACCCTCTAGAGAAAAGTGGGACACCTGTATCCAGGGATATTGGTTTCCAATACGGACACCATACTATTTTCAAATTTGTCGGGAAATGTTTCTCAATGAGTTTCGGAAACGTTTCCCATACCCGCGCAGTGGGGCAGTTTATTCCTTTGATACGTTTTGAAAATGTTTCGAAAACCGTACTCTCATATAATATTTTTACAGACACTTGTAAAAAAGCGTGTTTACATATTAATTTACAGAGTCAGAAACATCAAGGGCATAATATTTGAGAAATAAAGGGGTAAACATCTATGGCAAACTTTAATATGTTAAGATTTGTGACTGGAATACATCGTGAAGGTAGACGAAACTTCGGAGATCAAAGAACAGACGTGCACAAGGAGTTGTGCACATTACCAGTCGACTAATACTGGGTATAGTCGACTAATACATTATATAGTCGACTAGGTTGGCCAACAGACAGTTCTCGAATTTTATCAAAATAGTCAACTAGATGTCGACGAGTATTTGAGCCTAGTCGAGTAATACATGATATTAGTCGACTAATACCTGGCCTAGTCGACCAATGTCGGGTCTGGTAGTTTCTTTTTCTGAATATGTTTCCAGATTCGAGTTGGATTCGAGTTTCCTTTATTCTGAGGCAGTGATTGTTCGTATTAATAAAGTTTGTTTAGGACTAGGAGACTTCTATGGTCTATATATAACCCCTTGGGTGCCTTCAATGTAATCAATGAATTTGTAATTTCTAAGGGTGTAATTCATCTAGGTGAGAGAATCGTGAGAGAAGATTAGCCACAAAGATTTGATGTTCTTGGCGGCCATCAAAGAGCTTGTAATCTTCTCAACGTGAGGTGCAAGTAATTCTTAGTGTACTCCTCAAAGTTTTAATAAAGTTTCTCCCCCTTCTTCTGTGCACGTACACACGATCTATTTGATCGGTGGAATCACGTTATTATATATTGGCTTTCTATCTACTTTGGAATATCTTCTTCTTCTCTTCTTCTCGCTGCCTTAGCAGATCCTGTGGTTTGTTTTCGCTGCACCGCCCCTATCAATATGGTCGTAAGGACGTCCCCAAATTTACAACAATTGGTATCAAAGCATACAGATTGTTTCTCAACAGTTGGTATAAAATCAAGGTCAACTTGAAGATGTCTACATCAAGTTCAATATTCAGATGTTCAAAGTGTTAATGGTGTCATCAATTTCAGCAGATGAAAGATTAGGATGAACGCGATCCTTACCCAGAGCGGGTTGAAGAAAGCACTACTCGGGAGGGAGAAAAAGCCTCAAGACATGAAGGAAGAAACATGGCAAGAGTTGAATGAGAAAGCCTTGACAGTTATTCAGATTTGCTAAGCGGACAAAGTGTTGGATGAGTTTTCTTCAGAGAAAACAGCGTCCTCATTGTGAGGCGACTTCAGCACCACTATTTGAAGAAGTCGTTGGCGAATCGGTTGATTCTGAAGCAGCATCTCTTTCTTCTTTGCATGCATGAAAGTACACCTATCAAGTCTCACATTGCAAATTTTTCTTATATTATCAATGATCTAAAGGAGATAGAGATTAAGATAGAAGATGAGGATCAAGCACTTCTATTACTGTGTTTTTTACCTTCTTCATATAAGAAGCTATCATCTATGGAGGCAAGTCAACAATTAAGATCAATGAGGTCAAGGAGCATCTACTCAATAAAGATAAAATTGACACCCAGTTGACGAGTGATTCTCATCGTGATGATTCCGGGCAAGTTCATTATTCAAGGGAGAAAAGTAATAATGAAAGTCCACGAGTAACTCAAGACATAGGAATTTGACGTGCAACTATTATCACAAGAAGGAGAGCATTAGAGCTGATTATTGGTTTCGAAAGAAGAAACAACCAGATACTAATGTCACTGAACTAGTTGGAGAAAATGAAGATAAGTGCGATGTTTTATCTGTTACAGACAGATTAGTTGGTAACAAACATAAATGAATTATTGACCTTGAATGTTCACAGCACATCAATCCAATAGGAAGATATTCTTCTTATACACTTCGGTTCAAGGGGAGAAGACTTCATGGGAATTCTGCTACAAGTAAGGTGATTGGCAAAAGAACAATTCAGTTTCGTTCTCATGATGGATGCATTACTACTCTTTAAGGAACCGTCATATTCTCGATTCAAGGTATAATCTTATCTCTCTTAGAGCTCCTACAAGGAGAAGGGTGCAGTTTCACTGAAGGTGATCTTATGAAAGTCTTCAAAGTGGCCCATGTGAAGTTTCAGGCCGAATGTGTCGACAATGTGTATATGTTGTGAAATTCAGAAGTTATAGTTGATGGATTGCAGTTATCCTCGGCTTCAAAAGCGACGGTTGTGGAACAATCGGAGACTAGATGGTTTCAAGCTCAGATGTTCAGTTGTACCCTGAAATAAGATAGGGACTAGGCACGCAACAAGGAAGTTCAGATCGTTACTCCTATGATAGAGCAAATTCTCATAAATCTTATGTGGATCAAGGAGATCGTTGGGTGATAAAGTTTAGGTTGGGCCTGAACTTATTCAACCTAATTAAGTTGTGAACCCTATTATAGGGTTATGGAGAAGAGGGAATGAGATGGAGATGAAGCCAAGTTTTGTTCAATTATGCACAGATGCGAGCACATGAAGCATGGTGGCTATTCTCAGACTTGAACGTATTCAAGTCAAAGGGGAGATTGCTAGGATTTGAGACTGGAGTACGTTGCGAAGGTAGACGAAACTTCAGAGATCAAAGAACGAACGTGCACAAGTTGTGCACATTACTAGTCGACCAATACTAGGTATAGTCGACTAATCATTGTATGGTTGACTAGGTTGGCCAATAAAAAGTTGGGGTTCTCAAATTTTGTCAGTGTAGTCGACTAGTATTTGGGCCTAGTCGACTAATACCCTGGCCTACTCGACTAATATCGGGTCTGGCAATTTTCTTTTCTAGATATGTTTCCAGATTCGAGTTGGATTTGGGTTTCCTTTATTGTGAGGTGTTGATTGTTCGTATTGATAAAGTTTGTTTAGAACTAAAAGAGTTCTATGGTCTATAAATAACCCCTTGAGGGTGGGCTTCGATGTAATCAATGAATTTGTAATTCCTAAGGGTGTATAGGTGAGAGATTCGTGAGAGAAGTTTAGCCACAAGGGTTCGTTATTCTTGGCGACCATTAAAGGTCTTGTAATCTTCTCAGCATGAAGTGTAAGTAATTCTTATTGTATACTTCTAAAGTTTTAATAAAGTTTCTCCCCTTCTCCTTGGACGTACACACGATCTGTTTGATCGGTGGAATCACGTTATATTGTGTTTTGGCTTTCTATCTACTTTAAAATATTTTCTTCTTCTCGTCGCCTTAGTAGATCTTGTGGTTTATTTTCGCTGCGCCGCCCCAGTCTATCCGATTGTGGGGGCGTCTCTGAATTCACAACAATTAATACCAGAGCATACAAATTGTTTTCCAAAATAATTTTATTAGAAGTTTTAAAGATTAGACTAGAGATGAAAATTGTACCTCACATATATGCAAATGATATCAAATACTTGAACACTTCATGAATATGGCATTTTTAGTCAGTTCAAACTTTAACAATATAGAAACAAATTTACCGAGTGAAAATAAAAATATATATGCTCATGTATACTTAGATTGTGTCACTCATGAAAATTTTATATTATACTATTACAAATATTACAGCTCCATTTGGACCTTATTATGAAATTATATAATAAAATATTATAGCTCTATTTTGACCATTCGGTATTGTTTAATTTCATGTAAGCTTTATAAAAGTGTCATCATCCTTTCATATTAGAATCATTATGGTTTTGTAATTCATTTTCCTGTAAGTTTCACAATTGTTTTAATAAACAAGTCCTACTAGTTTCTCTGGAGTCTCCCTTAAAGTGTCGCAACACCATGTTTCTCATGTTTTTTGGGGCTACATATCCCATTTTCTATCACGTTCTGTATCCCATTTTTGTTTCTGGCAACTATGGGACAAACACAGCCCTAATTACAGTTAACTTCAATACAAGCAAATCATCACAAAAAGAGGATGTAAATGAAAATTATATAACATTTCACCTAAAGAAAAGTTGTAGGCTTGTAGCAGCTAAAATCAAAATTTATCTTCATTTTTTGAGAAGTTAAAAACTGCTGGAAAGCATATGAGAATAGAAAGTTCTTCATAAAAATAAAACGATTGATGCCAACCATTGCTTAGAGATTCAAAATTTGCCTAAAAGGACAGCACTTACATGAGACATGTCGCAGGCTATTACTGATGGGTCATTTGCGACCAGATCCATAGAGTATACTTTATTTTTGACGTTTTTTGCAAGGTTTGCACTCCCTAAAATAATATTGAATTAGCTTAATATTCTTAAATATAATTTCCAAGAGAAGATTCCAGTAAGTTTATATATATGCGAAGTGCTTCAAGGCAACGAACATGGTGTTTGTTTCCACTCTTACCACAGCCAAAATCAGCTACAACCAAAGAAGAATTGCGGCTCTTCAGCCATTTAATGATGATGTTGACTGGTTGCTCTGGCCAATGTGACATTTGCTCTTGATATCCTGTATGATACTAAGAATGCAGATAAAATGTAGTGGCACTGTTGAGTAAAAAGAATAGTACATTTTTTTCATCTCATATGATAGAGTCTAGAGATCTACAACTAGTAATAGTTAAGAAAGAAACAGATTACTACTCAAAGAAACAGATGGTACTGCAAATGAAGTGTTATATCAAATAATTTCTAGAATAGCAGTAAATGAACTTAGCATTACATAAAAAATACCAATACAACTGAAAAGACAGCTTCTGTGTCAAGAAAACAAAAACAACTTAACAAATTAGAGAAAGACAAAAAATCAAAGTACATCTCAAAAAATAAAAGTAATAAGGATGAGGCAAGTTATGAGATACAACTTCAGTGAAAAAATCTTCTAGGACTAGGGGTCTACAAATTTTGATTTGGATTTAGAGTCTTAGACAGCACTGGAATTGCAAATTTAACATGAGGGATGACAATTAACAGAGCTAACCAGAGGAATGAGGTTTAATTACCCTACCAAAAGTTTGGGATGTTGTGAAAATCCAAGAAAAATGTCCTCATTCTTACACCTCAAACAACATTAAAAAAAGCTACAATATAATGGTTAAAATTGGGAAGCTTTCTGGTGTAAGTTTCAGAAAGGAAGATTCCTCGTCTGCTACAAAGCCCTGAAGGGAAGTTAGCCGGCTAATTAAATTTTTATTTAAATGTGTCTGCTTACAAATGTCCCTGATTTAGTTGGCAAATGATGAGCAGCTAGTCATGCATGAATATATCTTGCATTTGTTGTGCCTGAGTTTTGTAACATCAATTTCTGCTTCAAGTTACACTGGACAGCAGAGTGTG
This sequence comes from Agave tequilana, assembly GCA_038442645.1. Classification (NCBI taxonomy): domain Eukaryota; kingdom Viridiplantae; phylum Streptophyta; class Magnoliopsida; order Asparagales; family Asparagaceae; genus Agave; species Agave tequilana. The sequence continues at coordinate 40,774 of JAVJIF010011283.1, forward strand.
TAGAACAGCAGACAACAAACTTGAATTGGAGATACATCAGAGCCTAGGAAAAATAAAATTAAGCATTCAGATAGGACACAGGTTCTAACCAGTAAGATGAGAAATCTCGGGAAAGTAATAGAGAGGAACGGAAAAGGGAAAGAATGTGAAAATAATTGCAAGACTGATGAGTTTTTCTTTGAACTCCTGGAGAAAATGAAGAAACAACTGCTAGTTATTGAGTTCCATATGCACCGATGAAGTAATAACAAAGGATCTGCAAGTCACAAATTTCGAAATATCTTTTTAATGCATACCAGGATACGCATGCTATGAACGTTAAAGCATACAATATATGCAACTAATTACTATTCAAATACATAACAAGATAAGCAACCAACATTCTTTTAGGCATATTTATATTTTCATACTATGTAGAAAGAAATAAGATCACTAACTTCAACTAATTAAGGTTTATTTCTCAGAGAACAATAGTTGTCGAGATTTATTTGAAAGAGTCCTAATGTTATTAATTCGGATTAGAGAATATCAAATTTGATCTACTAAAATTTAAAAGGATGGGAAAGAATTGATTTAATGTGAAAGGATGCTTGTCTAGTCACCAGGAAGGGGATTTAATGGAATAAATCGTGTTATCTACCATCTTGTTAAGGGATAAGATTAGCTTTGGCAATTTATATTAAAAGTAAAAGTAACATTTGGCATTTAAATCATGTAATGTATAATATAAGCCTCTATATGCAGGGAAAATATGCTACATCATGATTAAAAACTCAACTATATCATGAAGTTTCGTTTCTTTTTTAGGTTAGTACAATGATTGCTGTATATATATATATATATATATATATATATATATATATATATATATATATATATATATATATATATATATATATATATATATATATATTGTTCATAGCATCAACTGTATTTCACTTCTACTAAAAAAATTGTGTTGTATTCGATGATTGGTGTGTAGTGGTAGAAACACTAATTCCCTAGATCAATGCCTTTAAAATAACGATAACATAACAATAACATTTTTTTCTTATTTATGTTAACATAGATTATAACATGACGCATAACATATGTTACGCGATTTAATATTTATTTAATAAAAATAAATATTTATACTATATTAAAATTTTTATAAATAGAAAAATAATTTTAAAAAAATATCAAAACAATATATAACATCTATAGCAAGTCTCACAATAATTTTTAGTAAGTATCACAACAATCTCTCACAAAGTCTAAAAGCAACAAAAAAACAAGCATCACATAACCTCTCTGCCCTCCCCCCGATCATTCTCTCTGTTCTCTACCTCACGATCTCTCTACTTGCTCTCTCCCCCCCCCCTTTGCTTTCTCTCCCGATATGTCTCTGCTCTCAAGAGAGAGCAGAGAGAGATCGGGAGAGAACAGAAAGAGAGCAGAAGGGGAGAGCAGAGAGAATGATCGGGGGGTGATAAAGCAGAGAGGATCGGGCGGGAGAGAGCAGAGAGAGATTGGGGGAGATCCGGGGGAGACTGGAGAGAGAAGAGAGAGAAATCAGGGGAGAGAGAAAAGAGAAAGAGAGCTTATCTGTACGACAGAAAACCACCACCACCACGACGAGAGGAAAACAACCACACTTGGAGAACCACCACGACAGCGACAGAGGCAACGACGAGGTAGGTCTTCTTCTCTTTTGATGTCGATTGATGAGAGAGAGGGAGACCGAGTGAAGTCAATTTTGGGAATTTTTTGGCCCTAGACCCCGATACTAGGTAGGTTTTATAAAAATTTGAGGTTGCACAGTAACTTACGTTACTAGGTGTTACGTTAATTACGTAACGTAACGTATGTTATGGAGCAAATAATGCAAGTTAGCAACATTGCGTTTTTTGGGGCTGTTAGTTAATGATTGGGTGGCATTTATATAACGTGTTATAACGCGTTATATAACGCATTATTTCAAACACTGCAATGCCTTAAACAATCTATTTGATTCAGTGTTTTAAATGTCAGATATCAGGGAAATGTCGGATGTCGTAATCGGATGTCGGATTTCGGAGATATTTCGAGGCCATTTAGTATATTTCGAACGCCATGACGGATAACAAATATATATCCTAAATGTCTTAAATAATGTAATTTAAAAATTCTTATCAAGATAATACATACACAACTTATGCAAAACTATATAAATATGTTTAAGATATGTATAATTAATTTAAACATTTTGCATATATTCACTAATCCATTGTTAAAATTTCTCAATTGCTCCAACTTTTAAGACCAATCAACATATTGGGGTTTTTCCAAAATGTCGGCCGACATTTCGGAAAAATATCGGCCGACATATCGGATTTTTTCCGAAATGTCGGCCGACATTTTCTAAAACGCCATTTCAAATGCGGGTGGGGTTGTCGTGGCGGTGAGGGCTTGAAAACGAAATGTCGGCTGTAAAACACTGATTTGATTAAAGTATTTTTTTTTGTCAAATACAAAAAACAACTTCTCAAGGCATTGATACATTGAATGCAAGCAGCACCTTCTGAAGGCAAAAGTTATGACCAATCTTCAAAGAGAAGAAACAAAAAAAAATTCGACATCATTCATATCTATGCTGCACCTATGAATTTGAGTAATTCATATTCACCAAATGTAGAGACAAGTTATTGAATACACATGCAAAGTTGAAAACAAAATACTTATCAACTGAAGGAGCTACTAGCAGAAGTTGCAGATAATCATCAGACAAAACTAACACAAATATCCAATTATATATGACTTATGAGCTATGAACTTTCTGGTGATATATTTTTGTGCCCTTAACAGTGCAATATAGTAAATATGGAGCAGAACTTACCACATTAAATAGTTCAGGGTCATTCTTGAACAAGTTGAATGCCTCCTTTCCACTGAGAAAAAGGAAATGGGATCAAGAATTGCAAAGAAAATGGAAGAAACTAGATTTTCTGTAATTCTTCTCAATACCAAAAAAGATAATTACATGGAGAAATTGTATTCATGTTATATTTGTAACCTTGCACATATGACTAACATGAAGAAACAAAATTTTGTAGTACATGAGACCAAATTCAAAATCAGATACACATAGAATAATTGGCTTGAAAGCAAAAACTGCAATTCAAAGACCACTATAAAATTGTTTAAAATGGTAAAGAAACAAAAATGTTCCAGTAGATCAGCTCCAAAAGATATATTATGCTGATGTTATTAGATTGTAACCATTCAAGTAAAACTACATATATAATATCAGCCTGAAGTTCTCTAACATGCATGTTCAATGAACGAACTCAATTACATAATTTGTCTCAAATTTTGAAAGTTACGAATCATTTTTCTTCTAACCTCATATGGATCTTTCAAAAAAGAAAATTTAAGCCTTCACCATTAATAGCTAGTCATAAATCCCTCCTTTCTCTCTCCCTCTCTAATTATAAAATCTGATCTGTCACCTTAAATTAGCATCCCCTTTCCTCTCATTTCCTTGCCTTTGAACTACCCTGGTAATAGAGAAACATAAGCCGCTTGGATATTCATAGGTCTAAAGCTTCAAATACTGAAACTACTGTGATGCGTCCTCACTAAGAAGCAAAAATACAGACATGGTTACATGACAACAAATATCACATATATGCATCATTAAGTACAAACATAACAAAGAAAGTAGGTTGTTTTTTTTTTTTTCTTTTTTGGTGGGGGTGTTGTTTGGGCTTGGTGGGTCAATTGTTGTTGGTGGTGGTGGGGGTTTTGGTTGGGGTTGGGTTGGATACATACATGCATACTATATACATAGACACCTGCAAAAATGCATTTTCCACCTTTTTAATAATAGAATAAAATATAATACTTTCCTATGCTAGCATTAACCTATCAAAAATTTTGAGTTTGTACATGGAATCAGCTTTTTGGCTCATCAACCTAAATTTATTATAATCTTAACAAGTAAACTATTTTCAAGTTTTTCAATGAATAATGAAAGTAGATATATATACCTTAATGTGCAATGAGTATGACAAAAGTGTTCGTGAACATTGCAAATGTACCAGAGAAGTGTCTACGCAGTATTTGAAATAACTATCAAAATGGTTGACGATGCAGTTGAGAAGTGTCTAGGACATGTTTGGGAATTGTTGGTATCTAGTGTGTGTGACAGACACCGCTTAATGATAGAAGCATCCATGCTACATAGCCTCCGCTAAAGCACATTAGTCACAGTAAAGGATATCTTAACCCGGTATCTGAACAGATGCATGTGCTAGCGAAGTATTGGATACCTCTAGAGGTGAGACAAAAACCTCAAACTTCATAAGCAAGTTTTTTTTACATCTAAAATTGGGATTTTTCTAAAATGAACAATCTTCTATACAACCTTCCAGACTTCTACTTCTCTAATTTACGGAATTAGCAGATAATTTAATTGAATATATTGAGCATCCAGTGGAAAACAAATGTATGTAACAATGTGCAGTTTGCATAAGTTACACAAACCATTTAAAGAAGTAAACGGGAAGATGAAGAGAAAATAGGCATCTTAGGACGTGTTTGGTTGCAAGGAAGTGGGTAGAAGCAAGAAAATGGGGAAGTATAATTGCTCACATCCATATCTATCCAAACACCGGAAAAGGAAAATGAGAAAACCCCTTTTTCCTTTTCTCTTTTACACAATCACTTCCCCCACTTCCAGGGTGCTACAGTTAATTTTGTGGTCATGTAAATCTCATGTGTAATAAGTTATAACTCAAAACAGTTAATTTTGTGATCATGTAAATCTCACGTGCATTCTACTTACAATCTAATTTTTATTTTTCTTAATTAATTTTTATTTTAATATTATTTTGCGATCAACTTTGTGGTCAACTTTTTCACTTTCACTTTCACATTATCATCCAAACACTAGAAAAGACATAACATTTATACTTCCCCAACAACATCGAAACACCGGAAAACTCACTAACCAATTCCCAAGTTTCAAAGAGAACTATTACTACTTTCTCACTTCCACCCCTAACCATCACCTTCCTTTCATTCTAAGATTACTCATTATCTAAAAAATAGCTTCTATCAAATTCGAGAAATTAATATTCATATTTGAGTGATTGGGATGTCTACTAATCTTAACAAAGGGTGATCACAAACATTAGAACTTTGAGATATGTTTAGAGAGAAACTTAACTTTGATACATGCTTTAGAGATAGATTAAGTGGTAAAGAAAAACATTAAAGTTGTACGTTTAACAAAATACAAGCATCCCTCCGATACAATATTTTCTGATAAGTGAAATAAAAGGTCATGTTAGATAGTATGTACCTATGTAGTATAGACACTTCTATCATGAAGCCGTATTGTATCCGAAACATGTCTGACACTCGTGTCGGACACACGCGAGTGTCGGACACACGTGTCGCGTGTATTTTTAAGAATTTGCCACGTGTCCACGTGTCATGTCCATTTCAACGTTGTCGTGTCTGTGCAACATAGGTATGTACTTTGCTAAGACCCTAAGAATTTTTGTTCATTATCCCATTGCCATTCTGTTAACTGATATCTAGATGTGTGAGAAATTTGAGGGCAATAAAGAAATGTGTACCAGATAAAATTTTGGACAGAACAGTCTACTATAATTCTCAATATATTGCAGTCATCCCACTAAAAATCAATATACTGTTTGCATTACAGAAAATAGTACTCAAGTACTCAAGGAAAGTTGAAAATCACCAAACTAATTTCCTTTAGTTAAAATAAGCAAAACTAATAACTGACATCAACCCTTTGTAGAAGATACAAGCAGCAACATGTTTAGCCATGTCCATTGCCTTTAATCATAGATCATGTTATAAGCATTAATTTCTAGTGTAAACCGTTAACTATTAGTTTTTGCTAGCACAGTATAAATTGATTTGCTTAAATTTAAATGAATAGAATGGAATCAACCAAAAATTTTAGGTATAAAAGAAATATAGATCTGAAAAGGATCACTCTGAGATATTAACCCACACCAAATTCAGTTTCCTCTAACTCGTTGTTCTGTTACGCTGATTTCCAAATAAACCAAGAGGATTGAGTTTCTTTGAACTATTTGATCTCTAACCAAGAGCTTGGTGTCACATTAGTTCAATAGGCTGTCCAATATCTGGTGTAATCTAGATCATTTCCTTGGTAAATATATTTATAAGATTGAACATGACAATCTACAAGGATATTGTGACGAACGTTAAGAGAAGAAAATACCTGCAAGTGTACAATTTTTCATTCAACATTCTGAAATGACCACCAGACAATCTCATTCGCATCTGCATATTTAGAGTAAAAGTCTGTCAATAAAATTCTACAAGTACTCATAAAAGAAAAAAAAATAGAAGATCCATGTACCATCCAGCATTCTTTCCACAAAATGCTTATAAAGTCACTTCCCATTTTTCAAAATCAACTATCTGATAACAATTATTAACTGGTATATAGTGGGAAAAAAATGGAATTCAGAGGAATTTATCTCTTTCTTTGAAGCTGAGTGTGATTTAGAGAGCATTTATATTCTAATGAATGTATACATAATTCCACTGTACTTCCATATGGCATGACCTTACTAGGTAACTACTATTTAACCAAAATTTGCTCCCTAGTAGAACTCTTTTTATTTGCAAACAACTCTTGTTGATTATCTTTTCCTATAGGCTATACAAAGAAAATAATATAATATAAGTATGCGTAAAATGTGGGTAAAGAGAGAAGAATAAAAGTTAGAGGATGGTGTTTTTTAAAGATAAGGCATAGGACTGTCAACATCCCCCTTGGGCTGTCGTAGCCGCCACGGATTCGCCCAGAACCCTTGTGTTGTTGACAGCCCAATGGGAGTGTCGACAGCTCTCTGACAAACCCAACTCCCAGTAAACCGTTGTCGAAATTGTAGGGAGAGAGAAGAATAAAAGTTAAGAGGATGGAGTTTTTTAAAGATAAGGCATAGGACTGTCGATAATCCCCTTGGACTGTTAACAGCCCCCACGGATACGCTCTAACTGATGAACCGTGTTGTCTACAGCAGCCATTCTGGGTTGTCGATAGCGGTTTACCGAGAGATGGGTTTGTCAGAGAACTGTCGACAATCCCCTTGGGCTGTCGACAGCACAAGGGTTCTGAGCGAATCCGACCAGGCTTCTGAATTTGTTTCTGATCCAAATTTGGAGTTGTTGGTTTCCTTTCCTTGAGGAATTCCATGCCTATATAAAGAGGGGTAATTGGCCCCGATGCTATATCATGTAATTGATTGTTTTAAATAAGAGCTTTCTCCTCTTCTGCCCCGAGGACATAGGCAAATTGTCGAACCTCGTTAAATCTGTGTCCTTGTTTTCTTCTTCATTTGCTTTGTTCTTGTGTTTGACGACTATTCTCCTGCGCATCTTTACTCTGACGCTGGTGGTTCCAACAAGTGGTATAAGAGCTTTCCAAGTTCGACGAGGAGTTTTGTTCGGGTGGAGCAAATCAACTTGGAAACTGTCTACAGCTTCGTTCGGAGGTAAAGCTCTGATCTTTCTTATTTGGATTTATTTTCGCTGATCGTTTTCCGTGTTACTTTGAGGAATCTACTGGAGAGATGGTTGGAGATAGTTCATCCACAGTGAGAACCGTGAACCCACATCCGTTGAAGACCGATGTAGTAAAGTTTGATGGCAAGAACAACTTTGAAATATAGAGGTGTGAGGTGATGGAAGCATTGACGACATTAAATCTCAAAGACACTCTACGTTTGGAGGAAAAGCCAGAGGAAACTTCTGAAAAAGATTGGGACAAAATGAATAGAACGATGTGCGGTCTCGTAAGGTCTTATTTGACACAAGACATCAAATATCATGTGTTGTATGAGACTTTCGTAAGGAAGCTGTGGGAGATCCTCGAAAAAAAGATATCTGATGAAGAGCATCGAATCGTGATTGTAACTGAAGAGGAGGCTTTACCGCTTCCAGTTGAAGAGAGGACTCTCCATTGACGAACACATGAATAACTACACCAAGCTTCTTACAAACTTAGATAATGTGGATGTGGCGATCGAAGAACAGGACAAGACATTGATTCTTCTAAATTCTCTTCCTGATGAAGAGTATGAAACCTTTATCCTAACCTTGATCAATAGTAAACAAATACTTAACTATAGTGATGTGTCGGCTGCTTTTGTAAATTATGAAGCGAGAAGAAAGGACAAGCAGTCTTCTTCCAATGATACATCAGCAGAGGCGTTAATGGTAAGAGGCAGGGGTTCCAATCGGAAGGGCAAAGGCGAGCATGAGAAATCAAAGTCTAGGCCAAGTTTCAGCGATCTGAGAACTAATGCGCTTTCTGCAAAGAATTAGGACACTGAAAGATTAATTGTCCAAGATCAAAGATAAGAATAAGGAGTCAACAACCGAGGCAAATCTCGCAAGAGTGATCAATACCAATCAGGTAGATCTTGAAGATAGAAGAATAAAAGTTAGAGGACATAATTTTTTAAAGATAAGGTATAGGACTGTCGATAGTCCCCTTGGGCTATCGACAGCCCCACGAATACGCCCTGACTGATGAACCGTGTTGTCGACAGCAGCCACTTTGGGCTGTCGACAGTGGTTTACCGAGAGTTGGATTTGTCAAAGAACTGTCGACAGTCCCCTTGAATTGTCGACAGCACAAGAGTTCTGGGCGAATCCAAGCAGGCTTCTGATTTGTTTCTGATCTGAATTTGGAGTTGTTGGTTTTATTTTCTTGAAGAACTACATGCCTATATAAAGAGGGGTAATTACCCTCCTGATATTGTATCATGTAATTAATTGTTTTAAATAAGAACTCTCTCCCCTTCTGCCCAAGGACGTAAGGCAAATTGTCTAACCTCGTTAAATCTTGTGTTTCATTTTCTTCTTTATTTGTCTTATTCTTGTGTTTGGCGACTATTCTCCGACGCATCTCTAATATGACACTGGTAGTTTCAACATAAAAGCAATTGACCATCCCAGAAAATGATCTTAAACACTGGATCTCCTTGTATTTACCACAGTGCAGCATAGTTTGTAAATGTTGGTTACTATAATGAGGATAAGTAGCAACTAGCATCTCATACTCATGTGAAACAACAGCCCAGTTCTATCCTGTTTAATGAGCCGAAAAAAAGCAATTCATGCCACTTGATGACAAACAGCCAACTTTTTGACCTTCATGCCAATGCTCTAAATATCAACCAGCACACTGTGTCGCCCTTAATGAATATATGCCAAGTAACAGTTGTTACAGTTAAGCTTTGCACAAGAATCCTTTCGAGCAAAACCTCTTCCCTCTTCCTTGTGTCCTACACTATCTCCCCCAGTTAGCATGTAGCCGAGAGAATTCTCCTTCCCAAGAACTCTACACAAATCAATCCAAGAATCAACTATCAACAGCTTCACCTACCACATCAGAAAGCTTTGCGCATCATCTTCTAAACTAGCTCCAAGGTGAATTACAGTGGCATTAAGATCACTGTGACTCCTCCCTTTGTACAAAAGTCTAACGGGCTATTCAACACCAACCACGGTATCGTGGTACATGGCTACATGCTCAAATGATGAAAAATGAAACTATTGGTATATAAGAGATGAGAACAGGATGCAGTTAAACCTTTAGTTATATCCCATCATGCTCCAGATTTCAGTTTCTCGTTTGCATTAAAGAGAAAATTATCTTGAAATCATCTCGACAAGAATGCATCTGACTCCAGATATAACTTGCTATCTACAAGAGAGCATATCTTACTCTGGCTTGACTTTAATTCATCAGATCAATTCCCCTCTCTCTAATTTACTATTGAGAGCCACAGTGAACTAGAATAGGTTGTCAATGTTTTTGATATTTAGACCATCTGTTTATGACGTACTTCTCCTGTGAGAGAACTCAAGATGATTGTCTTCTTCTCCAAGGATAATGGATATATTCACTCCACTGAAAGTTGTCTCCTATTCAATTATGTGACATACTAAAACAAAAGTCCAGTGTTATTCACTAACTTTATGCTGTCAAATAGTTAATTAGAACAAATATTATCCTTCCAGTATTTCTACTCTGTAGACGAGAAAAGATTCTCCTGTCTATTAGAAGATGAAAAAAATACTCATTTCATCCAAGTAAATGGGATTATTCATGTGTGATTATTAATGTATTACGTACCTAATTTAGCATGCACGTGCACACACGCACACAGAGAGCTAGCTGCATCCCTATGTATTGCAGGCTAGTTTTTTAAGGTTGGCATATCACCATGTCTATTTCTATTCTCTTATATTATTTGTATCAATGCAATCCCCTTATATCTTTCACCATCTAACAACAGATTATGTGAAATATGTTGACCTTTGAAGGTCTCCAACAACATTCCCAGCCTTGAGAATCTGGATATCCTGTATTTTCCAGTGCCTCCACAGCATAGCTGCCGTCTTGATTAAAAGAGTTAGAAAACAATTTTTTTATGAAAAAAATCTTTGACTATATTTAACTATCTACATATGACAACTTTCTTCAAACACAAAGAAGATGAAACCTTCCTTGACTAAAAAAACAAAGTCTATACTAATTTATGCAAAAGAAGTTTTAAAATCATCTCTCTGAGTAACTAGACAATTAATTAAGTTCTGATCCTAAAATTCAAATCAAAAGAACGACTTATATTGATCAAGCAGACAAGGTGCATCAATTTATAGGACCAGGTTTTAAGTATGTTATTTTAACAACTCTTATCCTCTGTGTACTCCAAACTGTGTGGGGCACCAGAATTTTGAAGCTTTCTCAAGTTTAGATGTTATGCCACAAATCTGAATACATTCTCAACAATTGTATCCCTGAATGGTCATTTGTAACTCCACGGATCATTGTGATTTAGCCTCATTGAGCCTGTTTGCGCATTTCAGTGAAATGTTCTAGCATTTTGGTTCTTTTTCTCCCAACATATTTGACAAAGTGTTTAGATCATGGTTTTTAAATATCGGCTTATTCCGACAGGGAATCGGCGATATCGGCTTTTGAGGTATCTGATACGATATTAACCCGAAAATGTCGGTCGGCTGATATATGGCCGATATTGATGACATTTAAACTAAAAACTATTGGCCAATACCGATAACAAAATTTAAACCATGGTTTAAATATAATCAGAAGACAATATGCGTTTGTTTGAGACAGAAATTTAGTTGACCCCTTTAGCATATCTTGCACATAAACTATTATTTAATATCTATTTGCAAGACAAAAATTGCATCTATTACATTTATTAAGAATGTAAAATTATTTCTCCTCCTATGCCCAGTGACTTCACTGACTTCGGAGCTAAAAGTTAGGATATCAAACTACGAGTGAAATCCTCACATGGCATACTGCTAGTAAACAGGTCATAATCTTACTTCCAGTAGGTTCTGAGAGAGTCATTTGAAATACACCTAGAGGGGAGTCAACAGGTGTACTAGCTAATAATAACAAATGATTCGAAATTAAAACTCAATTGCAACACACTATGTGTAACCAAACAGTGTAGCCGAATTCCTGGTGAAGAGCTTTGGACTATCTCCTCAAGATTCCTCCAGATTAAGAGTTGAGATGTTATATGAAGCACTCTTAGTTCAACATAAGTATGGGCACACAAACAATACCAAGCATGTATGAGATATAAACAATATAAAGCAATGTAAGATATAAGAGAGATAGAGTTTAGAGACAATGGATCAAACGCAAACAACAAGATATGTTTGGAGGTTCTAGCTACTACTTTACGTCCTCGCCTTCACACAGAAGGATTTCCACTATGTCCACACAGGACCTCCCACAAAGGGAACCTGCACCGAAGAATTTGCAATTACAAACTTGGAGTATACAACTCCTCTCTCCAACACAACCACCTCTACTCAAGAGGCAAGGTACAAGCCAAAACTCAATCACCTCTACACAAGAGGGATAGGCACAAAGTCAAACTACATTCACCTCTACACAAAAGGGATAAGGCACTAAGCCAAAATACAATCACCTCTACACAAGAAGGATAAGTCACAAATCCAAAGTAAAACCCCAATCATCTCTACACAAGAGGGATAGGCACAAAGCCAAAGCAAAAAAGAAATTACAACACTTGGTGATCACAATAGACCACAAACAATTTTCCTCACATAAACATGATCCTATAGATAGGATTAGATATGATAGCTCAAGTGTGAGAAAACAAGGTGTTTGAAAATCAAAACCGCAAAGAAAAATACTTGAAAAAAGTACTTGATAGAAATAGAAATAAAGATCAAAACCAATTTCCCAAAGACTATATATTTCTTTGATTTTTCTAACCCTTTGAAAAACAAAATAAAAGATAAAGATTTGAAGCACAAAAACTCTTTTGAAACTCTTTAGAGAATGAGCAAGATGGCAATACAAAACTGGTTAAAATTCTCTTCTCAAATCTCGTTTAAAATAGCCCCCAAATCCCCTTTATATAGGGTTAGGAGAAAACTAGTCATTAGTAGCCAAAAAAGGTCAAAATTGACCTTTCGGTCGACCGACCAGTCAACCACCCAACGGTCATATTTCTGACCGTTGGAGCTCCGGTCGACCGCCCGGTCGACCGACACTACCTGAGAGTTAGGTAGTTACAGCGGTCAATCGCCCGGTCGACCAGCCTTCTAAGCTGGTCTTGTGCACGTCCTCGTGCACGTCGGTCGACCGGTCCGATCGATCGACCACTGGTCCGGTCAACCGTCCGATTGACCGCCAGCAGTTTCTGGCTGAGATAATAGGGATTGAAAACTTATCTTTTTTAACTCCAATAAAATCCCATAAATTTTCATAAATTTCACAAAAATCAGTTCTCATAAATATTTTAATAACAAATATGTGTGACCAAAAATCAACATATATTATAAACTATTTGAACTGTTTTTGTGATATAAAGACTAAGTTCAAACACAAAATCGATATTTTCCAAAAACCAAACTTTGAAATGGAAATCCGATTTTTTTCAAACTTTATAAATACAAAAACAAGATATTTAAACTTTTTTGAAGCATATTGTGTACGGATAGAATCCAATACACGCGTAATTGATATATCTATGTTTTTGACATGAAATCCAAAAATAAGTTTTGTTAATTACAAAACTCTAAACACATGAATAGGATCATCAAAATAAGTTTTTCTAAATATATGAAGCATATATGTATATAAATGAAATCTAATATACATTAAACCATGTAAACTTGTTTTGATTCTATCTATTCATGAAAACCATATATATATGTATATTCGAAATCCAAAACCGATTAAACCCACACTCACTTAGTCTGTGAAAATTGACAAGTAGAGTCTGTGAAAAAAAAGATGTGAATCACAGGGAGTTTGTGGTAAATTTGGACGAATATGTTAATTATACAAGGTACAAGAGTTACATTGGGCAAATTTTATAGAAACAATCAGCCCATTTAAAGTAAAAAAAAACTAGGCTAGATAGACCAATAGGCTTGGCATATATATGGCCAAAAGAAGAAACTCTTATTAGAGTCTTAGATTTTCACTCTACTTGTTTTTTGAGATTAAACCCACACTCACTTAGTCTGCCATAACACTGCTTTGGCAACTTAGGAAGATGTGAGACATTAACCTGATAAATCAGCAAAACAATAAATTGAATTTGCAACAAATTTAACACAAATAGTGACAGAATAGAAGAGAATTATAGCACAGAGAAAACATAGCAATTACATGGTTCAACATAATATCATACGTCTACGGCGACAATAAATAAATGATTCCACTTAAATAAAATATGCAAAAGTACAAATAAGTTATGATTAAGCAACTTATGTCTCTCAAACTCAACCCCAGAACCCCAGTTCATAATATGATATTGCCTGTGAGAAACTCCCAATACTTTATTATATTAGCACACATTCTTTCAAAATTATTCTTTTTTCATAATCTTGGATTATCAAGTTATGCTTGTGGTACTCTAAGTGTGTGTTTTCAGTATTCTAATGCACTTTGAGATGTGTTCTTATATTTTTGGCTCTCTGGCCTTGTGGGTCTCTTTTACCATCTTGGTGTATTTTGGACTATGGTATCATTTCTCGTGGTGCTCTTAGTGTATGTGTTTTTAGTAACTAGTCGTATTTTTATGTTTCATTATATTATACTTTAAAATAGATATATTAAGATTGAGTCTCTTATGTTATGTTAAGAAAATGTTATGCTCTAAAACATTATATTATGTTCTTATATTCTATTTTAAAAAATGCTGAGTGAGTTTCTTCTCTGGATGTCTAAAACAGAGAGTATCGTCACATGGGGAATTAGAGGATTCATTAGAAATTGATAAATATAATTCCAAAGATTTTGATAATGTTAATTAAGCTATAATTTAGTTACTGGTGAGTATTTGTTAGTAACTTCTTAATTTCAGGTTAAGACAAAGTAAAAGAGGATGGATGGAATGAGTTTTAACTTGCACATATGCATTGGATGTGAAAGGTAAAGTAAGCTCCAACAAATCAAACTTATATAAACTCAAATCAAGTTACAAAAGCAAAATTGGAGAAAGAAGATCAAAGCTTCAACTTTCATATTTATAGAAAAAAATATAAGTAATTAATGAGTATAAAATTATTATCTCTATAATAGCACCTCTAGAAAATCCAAAGTTTTCACTTTCTATCTTCTTACTATTTCTTGAAAATAAACTTTTTTCCTTAGTTAGCATCTATGATTATTGTCCATTCTTGTGGTATTCTTTTTCAATGATAGTATTCCACTACCCAAATCTATTTAAATTTCTGTCCCTACATGAGTCCTGACCGGTAGAGATTCTTTCATTGAAATAATCAAACTCTCCTTTTCTCTCTTAGAGCCCACATGTAGGGATGTACTACACAAGCTAACAACTCTTTACTTCCCATGTTGTCCTGTCATTTTTGTCTCTTGATAAATCAGCCAACCCCTTTCTTTATATGGGCATGTTATCCTAGTCCTTTTCAAGATAAAAATGACTCTCGCCCATCTCAGCCTACAACAGCAACCATTGGGGACTTTATTTGTATTAGAAGACATTGGCTTTCTCCTCTCTCTTTCCCTCACCTTACATTGGCTGAAGCACATTAATGGCAGACGAATTCATCTCTTTCCTCTACCTGTTCACTGCCTCAGAGTTTTTTTGAAAGTTGGACCAAAAGAACATATATACACATATCTTGGCGTTGAAAGAAATAGAGAACACTTGAGAAAATTTTCTTTGATCCACTCAAAACTGTGAAGAACTCTCTTAAGCTAAAAACTTTCTTGCATTCATTGTAGTTCTTTGATAATGTGTTGAGAAAAATAGAAGATGTTGAGTTTTGAATTCACATCTCTTCCCACTTCACTCATTAAGAATTTATTAGAAAAATTTCTCAAGCTCATCTGTATTCTTCTTGAGATCCACTCTTTTAATTTCTCTTATCCAAAGTGTCAATCATCAGAGATATCATTGTTACTCATTAATCACTTTAGAGCCTTATCTTGAATTATCTTAATTCGATTTATTTTGTGCTAACTTTATTTACATTTTTGTTAAATAACAAAAGCTTATTACTTGATCTTTTGTACCCTCTTGGTATGAGGAGAAAGTCCAACTCCTAAGTGAGAAGATTGGCGGTTGTACTCTTCGGGAGAAGAAAAGTCCAAGCTATGTTGGCAATTTGTAATCCAGTGCTTCGTGGTTGAAATAAACAGTGTATTTGAAATCCTAGAGAAGAGGTCTCTAAGGTAATGGATGTAGGGGTTCCCGAGCCACCCTAAAATTCTGTCTTGCATATATTATTTATTCATTACTATTTGTTTGACCTTGATTTGTTAGAATTACATTTTCTGTCATTCTACCAGACAATTTACACATCCTTCAGTCCACCGACATCTGGCCACAGGTTAATTTAGCATATCTAATATAAAATTGGATTCTAATTATTTTTAACCATATTCACCACCCCTAGGGCTCTACAAGAAGATCCTACAATAAAACTGTATAGGATTCTCAAATAAATATGGATGATGTAGCTTAATTTCAGACAATTTCACCCTAAAATTTTAACTTTATTTTATTTTCAGTCTTATTAAGCTTTTGCATAAATCTACATCTGTTACTTAAGAAAAACTCACTAACTTCATTCTAATGATTCATGTAGAGTTTCCAAAATAGTTGCTATGAATTTTCCGATATCATTTAGAATAGACACAGGCAGACTTGAAATGTTGTGTCGCCTCTACTGGCGTATGCATTAGGGTGGAAAACTCAAGAAGTCATTGACATGAAGCATTCTTTAGCTTGATTTACTCTTACATTTTAGTATAGATATATAAATGTCAGTCATACTTATCTTCATTATATATAACATGCTATTAGGTAGTGTCATTTTGAAGAAAATGTTGAATATATCTTACATATTCTTTGTTGTAAAAGAATTTATGTTCACCAATAAAGAAACTAATAACTTTGATCATCTTACTTAAATGTGTGAAGTTTATATTTTATAGTTCAAAATATATTTTTGCATTGTTGTAGTTACTAAAATATGGAATATCTTTCTCTCTATTGTTCACTTACTGAATTATTTACATTAAATAGCAACCATATTTCATAAGAGTTACCATTAATTCAGATAAAGCGGATATAGATAAAAATAGCTCATATGTCTGCGTTATTTCTGCTCCAATATTGTCCTCTACAGAACTAGAGTTGAAATGGACACAAGCCTGGAGAAAAAATAATATAATTAACATGGAAAAAACAATTTGAGCTAAAAGTTATTTTTGAAATTAAAATTATAAATTGTCACATCAATGATTTCTGAGAGTCATTCTCCATTTTCAACTTTAAGATTAAGCTCATATTTTTCTACATAATAAAAGAAATAGTTAAAATCTTTAATATTTTTCTCTCAGATAATAATGTTCATTTATGTATTTATGACTATAAGTCTATAATATATACCTTAGTTGCTAGCAGTTTTTCCAAGGCTTGATGCTTTGGTGATATTTTTAACTTGTTTTGTCAGATCATGAAAGTTTATCTAAAGAAAAAAAAATGAACAATCATAAGTTTTGTGATGAAGACTAAAAGAGATGGTAATAGTGTTTTAAAAAATACCCCGCCAATTAAATTTTGGGCGTTTCATCCATTCAGCCCTTCTCTTTTCTTCTCCTTCACCTCTCTTCTTCATTGTTCTTATATGATTTAACCTAAAGTTTATCTAAAGTTTATCAAACTCAAAACTTCTTACCCTTCTTTGTCCCTCGCCCTCTTTCTCAATAATGTTTATTTGATTATAAAAGATAAATAAAAATAAAAGTGTGTTGTGCGTCCAACTAAGTTCACCTCAAGCTTGTTCACTAAGTCAAACACAGTCTTCTTAAAAGCAATTGTCACGTCGTGGTCATCATAATGTAAACCCAAATTCATGTCCAAAACTTTATCATTATAAGAGTATGAGGATGAATATTATAAAAAGAAAAACAAAACAAAATAAAATCTTTTATATAATACTCAAAATGGTACTCTTTTTTCAAAAATTTCTCAATATATTTCTTAAAAGCTAATTTTCAACCTAAAATAAAATTTTCAATTATAATGATTATCAAAATCAACTTAAATTAACATAAAATTTAGATATAGAGAAGAAAACACTCCTTAAAAATGCATCACATAAAATTTATAATTCTTGATCTTTGCAAATAGACGGGATGATCTAAAGGGGGTTTGGATCTCTCATGGTTTTTTTAGAAGTAATTTTTTACTCTCTTCAAATCCAAAATCGGTGTAAGAATGTTATATGTTCCAATTCTGATTGCATCAACTAGTGACTTAAGTTCAATGAATTTTTAAAGGACCTAGTAGTTTGTGGGCATATCAATTCAAAACAGTTCTTTATTCGTTGTAGTAAGTAGTTGGAATTTAAAACGATTTTACTGTGCACTGTAAAAATATTCCAACATCAAAATAATATGGAGTGTATATTGGATCCTCGGCTAAGTATCTAAATGGTCTATCAATATCCAATATGTCCCTAGAAGTGAAAGAAAAATTAGTAGTAAAAGTAAAGTATATTTTTTTTCTTTTGTAAAAATATTAATTTGTATATCCAAGAGAACATTACCATAAAAATCGAACAACGTATGGTAGAGGGCCCAGATCTAGATAAATAAATTTAATTAAGGGGACGAGAGGACATTAAAGATAATATTTTGTCCGTCGTCCGTCTTTAACTTTCTCCTGTGACTTCTTCCGGCAACTGCTCCTTTTACTTCATGCAGTAATGTAGTGAGTTATCTCTAACTTTTACCTAACCCCAAAGTCCCATCACCAGATGTGGTGAGTGCTACTCTCCATGCTGAACTCCTCAAGATCGCGGTGGACTAGATCACCGACTCAGATCTGGATGTTATCATCATGAGGAGCCCGCCAAGGTTGCTCCACCCCTCACCTCCTCTGTCGCCTAGCGATGGCGAACTAGGTTTAGGGGATTTGGCGCGGTTTCGGCCAATTAAGCTGAGTCCTGGTGAGTTGACATGGAAATTAATGGTAAAAATTAGTTTTGTTACACTAAATTTGATAAATTATAGTGAGTCTCTAGTTGAACTTACTTTTTTCTATTTTTTGTTCCCTAAATAATTTTGTTTGAAGCTAAATATTTCATTTTTTTTGTATGTTAATAAGTTTGTAGGCACAAGTATTGTTTTTAATTGGAGTTTATGAAATATGATGGTTATGGGATTTGACAGCATAATGCTCAGTTGAAATTTAAATGGGTTTAGCTCTCACATTTTGTTCTCGAGCTTGGATTTGAAGGTTCTAATTTTGTCCATGTTGTGATACATTGCAATTGGTGATGTTCGGTTCTTGTATTGTGTAACAAGCTTTTGAATACACGGGCATCGGCTGGTCCCAAAGAAAATGTTGGCCCGCATCCTCAATTATTCTTTTAAGATTGACATCACGAGCAAAGTGATTGTGGGATGTCCTCTCGTTCCCTTATTCAAATTTATTTATCCAGATCCCCACCATACGCTGTCCGAATTTTATGGTAATATTCTCTTAGATATACAAATTAATATATTTTACAAAAAAAGAATATATACTTTATTTTTGTTGCTAATTTTTTTTCACTTTTACGGACATTGAATATTAGTTGATTACTTAAATATTTAGCTGAGGGTTCAATGTATACTCCACATTATTCTGATGTTGGAAAAGTTTTACGATGCATCGTAGAAATCATTTCCAAATCCAATTACTTAATACAATGAACGAAAAACTATTTTAAAGTGAAATTTCCGCCAACTACTAGGCTTTTTAAAAAAATTATTGAACTTAAATTATAAGTTGGCACAATCAGAATTATAACATATAACATTCTTCCTCCGACTTTTGGATTTGAAAAAATAAAAAATTAATTCAAATAAAACATGAGATTTAAAACCCCCTTCAGATCACCTTGTCTATTAGGAAAGATAAAGAATTATAAAGCTGATGTGATGTGTTTCCAAGAACTAAATATTTTCTTATCTAAATCTATATTTTATGTTAATTTAAGTTGATTTTTGATTCTCATTATATTTAAAAATTTTATTTTAGTTTGAAAAATTAGCTTTTAAGTAAAATATTGAGGAATCTTTGACAAGAGAGTACCATTTTGAGTATTATAAAAAAGTAATTTTGTTTTGTTTTGTTTTTATTTTTATAATATTCATCATCATATTCTTACAATGCCCAAGTTTTGAACATGGATTAGGGCTTATTTATGATGATCACAACGTAACAATTGCTTCTAAGAGAACTATATTTGATTTAGTTAACAAGCTTGAGATAAAACTTAGTTGGACGCATAACACACTTTTGTTTTTATTCATCTTTTATATTCAAATTAAACATTAATGAGAGCGGGGGCAAAGAAAAAGAGATAAAAAGTTTGAGTTTGATAAACTTTAGGTTAAATCATATAAGAACAATGAAAAAAAGAGGTGAAGGAGAAGAAGGGAAAAGAACTAAATGGATAAAATGCCAAAAATCTAATATGAGAGGTATTTTTTTAAAACACTATTACCATCTCCGTTACCCATCATAAAACTAATGATTGTTCATCTTTTTTTCTTTATGTACTAATGATTGGTCATCTTTTTTCTTTATGTAAACTTCCATGATCAGACAAAACAAGTTAAAATTATCACCAAAATATCAACCCCAGAAAAACTGCTAGCAACTAAGGTATATATTATAGACTTACAGTCATAGACATATAAATGAACATTATTATCTGAGAGAAAATATATTAGAAAAATTAACTATTTTTTTGTTATGCAAAAAAATATGAGCTTAATCTTAAAGTTAAAGGTGAAGAGTGATCCTCATAAATAATTGATGTGTTAATTTGTAAATTTCAGTTCAAAAATAATTTTATCTCAAATTATTTTTTTCCATATTGATTGTATTATTTTTCTCCAAGCTTGTGTCCACTTTATCTTTAAAGCTGTAGAGGACAAGATTGGAGCAGAAATAGCTCGAACATATGAGGTATTTTTATTTATATCTGCTTTATCTAAATTAAGGGTAACTTTTATGAAATATGATTATTATTTAATACAAATAATTCAGTAACTGAACCATAAAAAGCAAGATATTCCATATTTTAGTAACTGCATTCAAAAGTACATTGTGAACTAAAAACTATGAACTTCACACATTCAATTAAGATTATAAAAGTACTTATTCTTTTATAGGTGAACATAATTTTTTTTACAAAATAAATAATATGTAAGTTATAATCAACATTTTCACTTCAAAATGGCACTACCTAATAACCTGTTTTATATAATGAAGATAAATATGATTGAGATTTATATGTTTATACCAAAATGTAAAACCAAATCAAGCTAAAAAAAAATGTTTTATGTCAATTGCTTTCTTGAGTTTTCCACCTTAATATGTACGCCAATGGAGGCGACACAACATACCAAGTCTGTCTGTGCCTATTCTAAATGATACCGGAAAATTAGTAGCAGCTATGTTGAAAACCTGCATGAAACATTAGAATGTAGTGAGATTTTTTTTGAAGTAACGAGTGTAGATTCAAGAAAAAGCTCAATATGACTAAAAATAAAATAAAATTAGAATTTCAGAGTGAAGTTGTCTAAAATTAAGCTTCATCATCCATATTTATTCGAGAATCCAAACTGTTAGGTCTTCTTGTAGAAGAACAAAGAGGGGGTGAATATGGTTAAAAAATAATTAGAACCCAATTTTAGATTGGATATGCTAAATTAACATGTTACAAGATGTCGGTGGACTGGCAAGATATATGTAAATTGTTTGGTATAATGACTAGACAAAAAATGTAGATCCAACAAATTGAGGTTAAGCAAATGTAATGAATAAATGATATATGCAACAATAATAACTAAAAATTAAAATGAAAAAGAAAGAAAGACAAAATTTTAGGGTGGTTCCGGAATCACCTACATCCACCACCTTAGAGATATCTTCTCTAGGATTTCAAATACACTATTTGTTTCATCCACGAAATACTGGATTACAAATTGTCAACATTCTATTTCTAAAGCTTGGACTTCTCTTCTCCCCGAAGAGTACAACCGTCAATCCCTCACCTAGGAAGTTGGACTTCCTCCTCATACCAAGAGGGTATAAAAGATTAAGTAATAAGCTTTTGTTCTCTAAATAAAAATGTGAACCAAGTTAACACAAAATAAATCGAATTAATAAAATTCAAAATGAGGCTCTAACGTGATTAATAAGTAACAATGATATCTCTGATAATTAGCACTTAGAAAAAGAGAAATTAAAAAAATGGATCTTAAGAAGAATAAAGAACTTGGGAGATCCTCTAATAAATTCTAATGAAGTGAGAAGATATTTGAATTCAAAGCTCAACAACTTCTATTTTTCTCAACACACAAACTATCAAAAACTGCAATGAATATTTAGCTTAAGAAAGTTGTTCACAATTTTGAGTGAATTAAAGAAAATTTTCTCAAGTATCCTCTATTTCTTTCAATGCCAAGAGATGTGTATATATGTCCTTTAGTCCAACTCTTCAAAAAAAATAGCCATTAGATTCAGATATGAACCGAGGGAGAAAGAGCTCCTTAGTAATTAACTCTGGCAGTGAACGAGCAGAGGAAAGAGATGAATTCGACTGCCATTTATTTTCCCCTTTGGACAAAAATGACAGGATAGCATGGGAAGAAAAGAGTTGTTGGCTTGTGTAGTACATCCACATCTAAGAGAAAAAACAGAGAGTTTGAATTATTTCTATGAAAAAAATTCTCTACCAGCCAGATTTCATGTAGAAAAGGACAGAAATTTAAATAGACTTTGGTAGTGGAAAAGAATACCACAAGTATCAATAATGATAATAGATACTAGGGGGAAAATTATTTTCAAGAAATAGTAAGAAGATAGAAAGTGAAAAGCTTAGATTTTCTAGTAGTGTTATTATAGAGATAATAATTTATACTCATTAATTACTTATATTTTCTCTATAAATTTGAAAGTTGAAGCTTTGGTCTTCTTTCTCCAATTTTACTTTTTAACTTGATTTTAGTTTATTTAAGCTTGACTTGTTGGAGCTTACTTTGCCTTTCACATCCAATACATATACGCAAGTTAAAACTCATTCCATCCATCCTCCTTTAGTTTGTCTTAAATTGAAATTAAAACAAGTTACTAACAAACAATCACCGGTAACTAAATTATAGCTTAATTAACATCATCAAAATTCTTAGAATTACATTTGTCAATTTCTACTGAATTCTCTAATTCCCCATGTGACGATACTCTCTATTTTAGGCACCCAGAGAAGAAACTCGTTCTGCATTTTTTAACATAAAATATGAGAACCTAATATAATGTTTTAGAGCATATTTGTTTTAGAGCATAATATTTTCTTAACATAATATAAGAAACTTGGTCTTATTATATCTGTTTTAGAGTATAATACAATGAAACATAATGATACATCGACTAGTTACTGAAAACACATACACTAAGAGCACCACGAGAAATGACATCATAATCCAAAATACATCAAGATGGCAAAAGAGACCCGCATGCCAGAGAGAGAAAATATAAAAACACATCTCAAAGTACATTAAAATACTGAAAACACACACTTAAAACACCATAAAGATAACTTGATAATTCAAGATTATGGAAAAAAGAATACTTTGGAAAGAATGTGTGCTAATATAATAGTCTTTAGAGTTTCTCAAAGCCAACATCATATTCTAAATCAGGGCTCTGGGATTGAGTTTGAGAGACATAAGTTGCTTAACCACAACTTACTTATACTTCTTCATCTTTTATTTAATTAGAATCATTTATTTGTTGTCGTCGTGGACATATGGCATTGTGTCGAACCATGTAATTGCTATGTTTTCTCTCTGTTATGATTCCCTTATGTTCTGTCACTATTTGTGTTAAATTGTGACAAATTTAATTTATTATTTTATTGATTTACTATGTTTAATGTCTTACATCTTCTTGAGTTGCTAAAGCAATGGTATGGCAAACTAAATGAGTGTGGGTTTAGTCTAAAAACAAGTAGAATGAAAACCTAAGACTCTAATGGTAGTTTCTTTTTTAACCATATAGATGTCAAACCTATTAGTCTATTAATTTAAGGCCTAGTTCTTTTAAATGAGCCGATTGTTTCTACAAAATTTGTTCAATATAACTCTTGTTACTCATATAATTAACATATTCGTCCAAATTTACCATTAACCCCGCTATGATTTTCATCCTTCCCACACCGATCAGGTTAGCTCTAAGTTTCTATGCCTCTCAACTTCGAATATTTTCAACACTAAGTAATAATGTTATTTTATAAAATTTAGCAAGCATGATGCACATGTTTATCACATAAAGTTATGGATGTTTTCTCCGACGACTCCTATATTAATTTTGTCCATCTGTCTGTCTTCAACTCTGCTCCCGTGACTTCTTCCGACAACCACTCCTTCGCCGCCGCCAATCTCACTCAGTCGGTTCCCACCGCTTCGCGGTATCCTGGCATAGGTGTCACGGAAGAAAACCTCCCTCGCTTTGATCAGTGAGTGTTGATTTAAAAATTTGAAAGTCATAATATAATAATTAATTAGTTAGTTAAGTAGTTAGAAGGAAACAGAGCCAAATTCAACTGTAAGAAAAGAAGTATAGATGATAATGGTGATAACAATAACAATAATAACAAATTAGAAAGAAATTAAATCAGCACAATCAGCTTGAAGAAAAGAAATATAGATTTCTTGTGGCAGAACCAATCAGATGATACTTAAAGGGGGGCAGTATTTAAACCTTTTCAAGAAGGCCTGAAGATTTTCTGGCAGATTTGGGAGCAGCAGAAGCAACGGAAGAAGTAGTAGATTCATGGCGTTTTCTGCGTTTGGGATTGGGACCAGTAGTCATCGCTGCAACCTCTTTTATTTGAGTTTTAGTTGGGGCCGACGCTGCTGCTTCTTGAGATTGGCTGCTGCTGGCCCTCTTCCTTTTACCCCGCCGGGTTCTCGATTTGCGCTCCCCGCCTCCGCCCATTACGCCTGCCGCTTCCTGCTTCCTTTTGCCCTCGAAATCACAGGATGGAGGAACAAGAGAGGCGAGTGGATTCGGACCTAGAGCCTCGGGCTGTTTATGGGCCGGGTCGGAGCGGGTTCTTTTGTTGTTCTTCATACAGGGACCCGAACCTCGGAAATTAAAACGAAGGGCCATACCGAGGCCGCGTTAACCCGACCCGTGACGAACCCGAATTTTCAACCCAATAAGCAATACATTTGTCGGTGGCGCGGGGCACGGGTTGGAAAATGTCAAACTGAAATATTTTTGAATTATTTTATAACTTCTCAACAAGCCGGGACACGAACTGTTTGAAGTTGTGTATATTAATAAATATTTATAATGTAAAACCGATGGTTATATTATGTTACAGTATGTACTAGATTACCGTTTGACAGCGAAACTGAGTGACGAAGTGGAGAGAGATGGGAAAAGGGGAGGAAGAAGGAGGGGGAAGATGAGAGAAGGGGAGGGAAGAGAGGAGAGAGGAGAAAAGGGAAGGGGAGAGAGGAGGGCCGCTGGGAGTGGGGAGGGCTGCTCTCTCTGACTTTCTGGCTCTTTCTCTTTAGGGGACAGACACATGGACAAAGTCGAAGAAGGAGTTACAAGAAAAACCTCGCTTCGCCTGGTTTGAATACACACACTTCAATTTATATAAATGTTTGTTTTTTTCTGTTTGGAATTACCAAATATCTTTACAATATCTCAAGTGTTCTTGTGTTTATTGAACTGTGATAGGCAAACTCGATGAAAACTAAGTCAGCCCTACCCGACTCTGACTTGCCCAACGCAACCCAATCTCAACTTGAACATGGAACTTAAACGTCAGCTTGAATTCCAATTGAGAAGATATGATTAGAGTTGGTTGGGTTTAGGTTTGCATAGTGTGTCCTAAGTTTGGGATGGGTCATGAGTTAACCTTCAATCCTAGCCAGTTGCACCTCTAATTAAAACTCATATGGTTAGTATTGGGGGGTTTAAAGTGCAAATGGAACCAAATTTGTTTTATTCAATACGAAGCTTTACAATTAGATACAAATTCTTCCAACTTAGTTTCTCCTTTAAAAATAGAAATAACCCATAATATGCACATATCTCTTCAATTAAGCTTGCAAAGAATCAAAATTAACATACCCCCCAAGGAGAACCTCGCCGAGATTGAACTGCTCCATAAATCTCTTTGCTTTCTGGTTGATAAAGCCACCAAAATGCAGATATGCCTCCTTTACAATTCCATCAAGGTCAATATTGTCGCCAAAGTCCAATTCCACAGTCTCATCCTCAGATTCCACTGCTTATTCCTCAAAATAAATCTCCCGTCTCTGTTTCCCTTTTTCTCTCCTTTCTTTCTTCTTTTTCCTCTCATCTCAAGATTAATCCTTGTGGTGACATTACTCGTTCTGTTCACTATCCTCTTCCTCTTGGGGACAGAGGAACCGGCGTCACCGCTGCTATGGTCGCAGCCACTGTTGACGGAGTGGGTTGATCGGGGGAAAACTGTGCACGAAAAGTATATGTTTTGAAATCAATTGTTAAAAGTGCGTGCTTTGGCTTCCTCAATACTTCCGCTATAGCATAGAGACTAAACGGGTCGAATCCACAAGGACGGGAGGCGATAGAAACTTACACGGTATGTTTACGTGTGTGTTAAATATTCTTCAATGTTTTAAAGAATGAAAGAAAAGAAAACAAAGAATGAAAAGAGACGTACGGTAAAACAAAGAAGTGGGAAACATAAAAAAGATGGTATTTGTGGTTTTTGATAAATTTCTAAACAAAGTCTACTAACTACTAATGGCTCTACTAACCATGCTAACCTCTTAATGATAGTTGCCTCACATGTATCCTTGCCATCACTAGTTCTTGGTTCAAGAGCACTTCAAAGCATGACTCATATGTCAACTCATCACATCCAAACTCAACAAAACAAGTGCAAGTTACACTTAAACCATCAAAACTATACAAGAGTAAGCATGGAATAAAGTAATGTTAGCTTGTTAGAGAGTTAAGATGTTAGTGTTAGAATCCATCATCATGAGCCATCAATGGCTCTTGCAAGAGCAAGGCCAAGTAGAGGCTATTAGATTCATGTGGATTATGAAATAAGGAGTTAGCAAATCAGTGGTTAATAGTTAGTTGCCATGAGAGAAAATTAGCTAAACATGTAAAAGAAGTTAGAGAGAAGAAAACAAAGGGAGATAAGAGAGAATCTTTCATAAATTGTCACCTTCTATTACAAGCACTCTTGTTTTTCAACCATGTACCCACTCTCTCTCCTATTACAAGATCTACAAGAAATGAAAAATATAAAGGAGGAAGAAGAGGAACAACTTACCTAAACTATCCTAAACTATAACATGAAGAAGAAAACTACCCTAACTCTCTGGATCTCCCTCTGTAAAACACCAAGGGAGGGTATTTATAGGCACAAGGAGAACGAGAATAGGGGGACAAACCCTGGCCCGAAGTACTGGCGCAACAGCGCCAGCCACGGCTGTACTAGGGTGGCGCGCGCAGCGCCGCTTGTTGCGTGTTTGTCCCCCTGTCGGTTGCATATCCTGGTTTCTAGATTTGGGCCCCCGGTTTTGATAAAACCGCCCTCCAAGGTCAATGACTATATTTGTAGACTTTTAATCACCAATTAAATGGTGATTTTGGGTCTTCTTCTTCATTCCATGCCGTGGACCTAGAAATATGTAAGAGAGGTGTTATTAATAGAATTTAATATTAAATAAATGTGAAGATGTAGTATGAAATATGCAATTTTAGAGACTAATCATGGGTCGCCCATTGCCAATGGCGTTGCCCCCTCTACCTCTATTGGCGGGTAGTTTTGGTCGGGTCATGGTGAGGAATAGGTAGAGGGAGGTGATTTGGAGATGGGTTTTGAATGGATTTGGGAAATTTGAAGGAGAGATGGGGATTGATTTAGGATTTTTCTTGGGTTCGACGGTTGTAGATGGAAGAAAGGAGATGAATAGTTGAAATGAGTGGGAGGTAGGTTAAATAAAAGAAAGTTATAAAGAGAAGCTTCATTTGGGTCGACCGCTAGATCTTGGCGGTCGATCCAATTGACGCGTGAGCGCTAGATTTACTTGCATGAGCTCAACAGGCAATCCGATCGACCATCAGGTCTTGGCGGTCGACCCGAATGTGACCCAGATCTCATTTTTGGCTTTTAAAAAATCCAAAAAATTCATAACCTATTTCTTAACAATTTAACAATAAAATCAATGCAATACATTTAACAATCATCAAACACATCAATATTATTAGGAATCAAGAGAACACATGCCCAATTGCCTACTAATAGAACAAAATTGATTTTCCGGCAAGAGTTTTGTAAATATATCAGCAAATTGATTCTTGGTATCCAGAAAAACAAGTTTGATATCACCACATTCAATATGATCCTTTAAAAAATGGTGCCTCACATCAATATGTTTAGTTCTAGAACGAAGAATAGGATTTTTAGATAAATTTATTGCGGTAATGCTTGAAAATCACCTAAACGGGGGTGAATAGGTGATGCTAATCAATTTGTGAGGAAATAAAAATCTATTTGTAATAAACACAGAAAATCTCAAAAGTCAGCATTTAATAAATATCAATAAGAAAACTCCATCACAATAAGTATGCAGTAGCAAATACTGAGTAGATTAAAGAGTAAAGAGATTAAGTCAGAAAAAGCAAACTCCGCAAATATAAGAATTTTTCTCGAGATTTGATCCACTGATCTACATTCTTATTTTCAACTCCTGTGGAGATATAAGCTCTATAACTTGTTCGCGAAACTGAAATACGCTTACAACGTGATCCAGCAAGATCATAACTTGGAATCGCAG
The DNA here is from genome assembly GCA_038442645.1 of Agave tequilana. Taxonomy (NCBI): domain Eukaryota; kingdom Viridiplantae; phylum Streptophyta; class Magnoliopsida; order Asparagales; family Asparagaceae; genus Agave; species Agave tequilana. The sequence goes on from JAVJIF010011283.1 coordinate 69,245, forward strand.
CTCCTACAACGATGTGATCCTGTAAGACTGACTTCTCACAACCTCCTTTACATGAGTTTTACAACATAAGATCGAAGAACAATTGTGATCACACTCCGATCACAGAAAAATTTCTCTTAAGTACAAGCCCTATAGCTATAGTAGAAAATTTAGATGCTCAAGCTTGTGTGGGTAAGAGTTTGAGAAAGATTGAAAGAGGAAAGCTCTAAAAACTTTTGTAGAGAAAAATTATTGCAGATTAGAAGAACTTAGGACTTGAAAATTGGCGTAGAACTTATTGTTAAACTCCGCAAAAATGTTTTAGATTTATAGCACAAAATCAAAACAAGAATAACAAAAATATTTGCTAAAATCATGCAGAGAAAATCAACTAGTTATCGAAAGCTAGTGCAAGACTTTCAATAGTCGATGGTCACAAATGACTATAATTTTAAATTTAAATCTGTTATGAAAAAATTATATTGGCTATTGAAAGCACTATCGATAGTCAATAAAAAGCTGTCGAGAGTCAGAAAGAAAACTGTCAAAAATCTGATCAACTCTGAAAATAATTTTGTTCTCTAGAAAACGATGTCGAAAGCTAATTCTTAGCTGTCAAAAACTGTCGACAGTTAGTGAAAAACACTACCATTGCTATTAAAAGTGAATCTGCTCTGAACTTTTCTGCGCTCTCTAGAAAACGCTGTCGAAAATATGCACAAAGGCTGTCGAAAATTCATCAGCTCAAACACAAAAACATGTATACTTAGGGCCTGTTTGTTTCGTCGTAAAACGTCACAAGTCGTAAAATGAGAATGAAAAAATGTGAACCGTAGCAGGGAAAATATATTGTGTTTTACAGTGTTTGATTGATAAAGTAAAAGTGTAAATGAGAAAGTATATTGTGTTTTACGGTGTTTCGTTAGTAAAGTGAAAGGGTAAATAGAAAAATATATTATGTTTTACGGCATTTGGTTGGTAGCGTAAAAGTGTAACTGAAAAAGTTGACCACAAAATTAACTGTACAGTGATTTAAATATTATAAATACTATTAAATTAAATCTACTATTGCAAATTAAATTGTATTAATAAATTTGAGATAAAATATTAATAATCTTAATATTTTATTTATAACAATAATATTAATAAAATATTAGTATAATTAGTAAATTATTACTAAAATATTAATTAAATAAATAATATAAATTTTAAGGAAATTTAAAGAACATTAATAAAATTTTAAGAATACTAATAAAACATAAATATCAAAAATCTTAAAAAAATAATAAAATATAGTTTATAATATTATAATATTAAAAAATACTTGAAAATTATTATAATATTAAATTTTATTATAATATTATTGTAATATTATAAAATATAAAATTAACAAAGTAAAATATAATTATAATTTAATAATAAATTATTATTATAATATTATTATAATGAATTATTATTACAATATTAACATAATAAAATATTAATATAATAATAAAGTATATTTTAATATTAATAAAGTAATTATTTATATTAAAATATATATAATTTATTATATAGTTATTTTATATTAAATTATAATATTGTTATATTAATTAAATATTAACTTTAAATAAAATAATAAAAAATTTGGTATAAGTATTAATAAAATAATAAAGTATTAAATAACAATATTAAATAAAAATATTAAATTAAATTAGTAAAATATTAAATATTAAAACAATATTAAAAATAGTAAGAAAACTAAAGATTAAAATATAAAATAATTAAATAATTAAATATAAATTCAACATTGTTAAAAATATTAAATATTTAATAATATTAAATTATATATTGATTATAAAGTAACTTGTTTGAACTGCAAGTGTATTACAAGTGACATTTATATGACCACAAATTAACTGTAGCAATTGCAAGTGAAAAAATGTGAGTCTAAAAGTGAGATTTACATGACCACAAATTTAACTGTAGCAACTGCAAGTGGGAAAATGAGAGTTGCATTTTGCAACTTGTTTTTCAGCGAAACAAACAGCGAAAAATAGAAAAGAAGTTTTACGATTTACGATTTACAGGATTTTGCGGCAAAATAAACAAGCCCTTAGTATCTGTTTTTGATAGTGCCAATAAGGGCCAACGAAAACAGTTCAGTGAAAACTTATTTTTAGAACTTTGTATAAAATTGATTTCAACTTCGTAAATTATATAAAAATAAGTTTATGAGGTATATTAGAGCTCTAATATGTATGGAAGTACTCCACTACATATTTTAAATGATAAAATTTATTTTTAAGATTTAATCCATATTAAAATCAATTTTCCATCAAATCCAAATCATATTGAACATTAGTTTTGATTAGCTTGATTTTTTTTTGTAAAATCTACTTTTGAAAAGCTCTTTAACCAGCAAAAAAAAGTCATGTGTGTGTATGTCAAGTTTGAACTACCAATTCTACAAACTAAAACTTTAGCACAAATTCTAGACTCACAAAACACAATTCTTTATCTTGAAAATGTTGAAGTCTTCGGTATATATTTTGAATTAAATCCGACTTCCTTTATCTACAATCGTCAATGAGAGATTTTCCAAATAGTATTGGTTGAGCTTGATCTTCAGAATATGATCTTGAATAATTTGTATCTTTGATAAATAACATGTATATAATTAACACAACTTCAAGATCATTACTATCTAACTACATGAGTTGGGAATCATCAAAACACATGGTTGATTGAACTTTTAGGTTAACAATCTCAACCTTTGGGTCAATAGTACTATCACACAAATATGAGTAGTATCAAATTTCAAACCAAAATTATTCAAAGTTGTCTCATCCATAATACTTGGCCACAACATAAACCGGCCGCGATATATTCTGCTTCCGTTGTGGACAACGCCACACAATTTTGTTTCTTGCTAAAGCAAAAAACAAGATAATGTCCCAAGAATTGACAAGTAACACTGATGCTTTTATGGTCTACTCTGCTTTTAACAAAATCAGCATCACAATACCCAATCAAGTCAAAAGAAGTATGTTCAAGATAAAACAATCTAAAGTTAGAAGTACCTTTGATGTGTGAATTGACAAGTGCACCAATCATTCACAAGTAATAGAGTAGTGAGTAGAGTATCATCCGACGAAGATTAATGTCTATTGAATACCAAAGTATTTTGTCCTAGATTAATGTTTATTGAATACCAAAGTATTTTGTCCTAGTTTTATTTGAAGAATCGATTAAGAAGTTGTATGAAAGTAAACTAAGAAAACTAAATTTAAGAAGTTAGCCTTGGATGAAATAAGCACTAGGGCAATTAAATTCAGTAAGTATAATCAGAAATAAAATTGTGTTCATACTAGTAAATTCTTACTAGTCATGTTAACAATCGAAAAATCCTATATCAATTAATATTCTCTTTCGAGCAACACTAATTCTATCCCGTAATCAAGAACTTACAATCTCTCAATTTAGTAGATTTACAAGTTAGATGATGCATTAATTTAGTGATTTTTTTCATATGATTGCATAACTTATGCATCTTCTCTTGGTCTCAACATATCAAATTATGGCTTCTATTCTTATGATGCTACGTTGGTTTATCTCCTCTCCGTCTCAAAGCTAATCATCTATAAATTGTTGGTCACTAATCATTAACAAGAAGATCGGCAAAGAAACTTAATATGCAATGAAATATAACATGAAGAACGGAGTAATAATCTAGCACAAAATAACAAGATTATATCATCATAATATTAGCCTACACTAATGCCCTAGCTACGGAGAATTAGTTCATGAAGAGAAAGTGCAAAACATGGTATTTAATATGAACTTCATCATTAAATAAAATAGAAGAATAAAAAGATTAGAAAACACCAATTTGGAGAAACCCTAGATGAAGCTTCTTCTCTGATCTTCTTCAACTTTAAAGCTCCAAATTTTCTTCAAAGGCCAAGACTTTATTTAGAAATAGAAAATAGAAAAAGAGTTGTAAAGCTTCTTCTAGAGGTTCAATGATACAGTTACAAGAGATTACAACTCTCTCTATATACCTCAGAGCCATATTCCAATAAAGAAAACAATAGGACTTCAAATCTGACTTAAACTTGATGTTGAAATATGATTCGGATTTGTGCTGCAGTCACCTGGTGGTGATTGCTTAAAATAGGTAGTCAAACGATCAAACTGAAAAAAGTTGTCAACAGATTAATTATAGGCCTTGTAATTATCTTTTTATGACTTTTGAATTACCTTATTTGGGCTTCTACAAAGAAAGTTATGATTACATATCGAGACGTGTTTAGTATAAATTTGAATTAATATAGGAAGCAGCAAGTTATTCTTTATTTAACCAGTCAATGAGTGCACAACCGAAATTTGGGCTGTGCAGCTGAAAAATTACTGATTTTGACTTTCAAATTTTGGCAGATACTTCCTTTTACTGTGTAGACTCTGCTGGGAATGTTGTTTGGTATTTCGGTCTATATAACTTGTATAATTATGTTGCAATCATCTTTTTGTATACCGATTTTACTCTTTTCGATCTCTTGTCTCCAATTTTTACTCTTAACCTAATTTCAACAAAAATATAAATAAAAACACCGGTGCAGAATTAAATGTGTAATAAAATAAGCATAAAATGGTATAAAATATAGACGATAATGACAATTATCAACCTTTACATATCTAATTATTCTTTTAACATAATGCAAATGTGATTTTTTTGGAGAAGTTTGAAATCTAGCACACAAGTACACGCTAAACATTATATCGGGCTTACTAACAGTAAGATAAAATAAACTACCAATCATACATTTGTAAGTGTGATGTCTACACTTTTACCTGTCTCATCCTTATCAAGTTTGATTGATGTGCTCATTGGTGTTCCGATCATTTTGGCATCTTGTAGTTTGAACTTCTTCACAAGTTCCTTGACATATTTCTCTTTGTTTATAAAAATATCCTCCTTGGCTTGCTTGATTTGTAATCCATAGAAGAAATTTATCTCACCCATCATGTTCATCTCAAATTCTCTTTTTAAATAATTAGAAAATTCATCACAAAGAGCTTCATTAGTAGCAATGAAACTAATGTCCTCAACATAAATTTGAATAAGATGCATATCATTATTTTTAACTTTAACAAATAAGATGCTATAAATATTTCCTTTACAAAATTCATTTTTGGAAAGAAAACTTGAAAGTCTTTCATACCAAGCACGTGGTGCTTGCTTTAAATCATAAAAAGCTTTTTCTAGTTTAAATAGATGATTCAGAAAATTGAGATTTTCAAAACCAGGAGGTTGTTTAATGTACACTTCCTCCTCTATAAAACCATTTAGAAAAACACTTTTTACATCCATTTTAAAAGTTCAAAATTTTTGAAACTCACAAAGGCTAGAAGCATTCTAATAGCTTCCAATCCAGCCACTGGTGCGAGTGTTTCATCATAGTCAATGCCCTTCCCTTGATTATATCCTTGGGCAACAAGCCTAGTCTTATTTCTAGTGGCAATGCTGTATTCGTCAAGTTGATTTCTAAATACCCATTTTATCCTAATAGTGGAATATTTTTTGGGTCATAGACTAACTTCCAAACATGATTTCGTTCGAAATTATTTAACTCTTCTTGCATAGATAAAAACCAAAATTCATCAACAAGTGCTTCATTAACATTTTTAGATTCTATTTTGTTAGAACTTATTTTGATGATAACAAATGTAATTTGTACTATTTTTGTGTGTTTTTAGATATTTGTTAAAAGTCTTGATCACACATACAAATAGTCCTATTAGTAGACTTGACCCTTTCTATAGTCGACTAATACGATTGTTAGTTGACTTATCAAAGTTCTATAGTCGACTAAGCCCTGTTCTGAAAGATATCAACTTTCTATTTCTTGACAGTTAGCAGCATTAGTCGACTTATCAACATTAATAGTCGACTAATCAATGTTGTAGTTGACTAATCATTTCTGCTGGCCGACTAATAGTAGTTTCCAGAGACTTGCATATCTGTATCAGACTTGATATAGTCGACTTGCTCCTTTTACTAGTTGACTAACCCAGGCAAACCTTACTCCCTTAGTCGACTACCCTCCCTACCTTAGTCGACTTATAACAGTTTCTGACTATTAAACAGTTATTTATTTTATGGTGTTTATCCAACGTTTTGATATTCAAATTTGTCCTGATAACTGCCCTAACTGACCATAGATTTTAGCTATAAATAGGGATGTTATCCTAAGCTAAACACACCAATTAAAAATCATAGTTTTCTGTCCAAACTCTGTTGAAATATTCTATTTTTCAGAAAACTATTTCCACTTTCAGTTCTTCACACAAATTCCAATCCTCTAGTGAAGAATTCTGAGAGTCCACCTATAAGAGTTCTTGTTCACGATCACATACAAGTTTCAAGGCTCATAGGATTGATTGTAATCACTCAAAGAGAAGAATTGTACAAGAGGGTCTTCTTGGTGTAGAAGAGTTATACAAGATGTTGTTGTCTTCTTGGTGTAAGAAGAGTTATACATATTTGCAAATGGTGTTTTGTCAAGTGGTGTACAGGTATTGATTTTGGGTATACAAAATCAAGGATAAGAAAAATCTCAAGCGGGTTGCTTGGGGACTAGATGTAGGTCAAGAGGACCAAACCAGGATAAAATCTCTTGTGTTTGCGTTTGGATTATTTCTGAGTTGTTTTCTGTTTCCTTTCCTACAAGTTATTTGTGATTAAAATTTTATTAACACTACTCATTTCTATATTAGTGTTTGTGTTACCTAGTTGCAGTGTATAGATCCTAGATTTGGTATCCTATTTGGAACCTACATTTGGTATCAGAGCAAGGTCTGCCTGCATACAACTTTCAAGGATGGTAACGGAGTTTCCTTCATCATAATTCAGGGAAGGACATTCTACACAATGTCCACCATTGTTTGATGGATCAAATTATAACTACTGAAAGTGTAGAATGAAGATCTACTTACAATCGCTGAACTATGAACTATAGAATATAGTAGAAGTACCGTACACCAAGCCGACCACCAATTACAATGCCTGGAGTGAAGAACGAAAGAAATCAGCAAACCTTGATGCCAAAGTAATGAACACGCTTTTCTGTGCCTTGAACAAAAAAGAATTAAATCGCGTGTCAACGGCCATACCTGCAAATCAAATATGGCAGATTCTATAGCTAACCCATAAAGATACAAATAAGGTTAAAGAATCTAAAATTTCTGTTCTTGTTCATAGGTTCGAATTCTTCAAAATGAAGGAGAACGTAACCATAGCAGAAATGGTTATAAGGTTCACCGACATTACAAATTCCTTTGCATCTCTTAGAAAAGAATACACTCAAGTTGAAAAAGTCAGAAATATTCTTCGTGCACTCACATCATATTGGGAAAGAAAATCACTGCAATTGAAGAAGCAAATAATCTCTCAACTATGTCATTAGAAAACCTTATTGGTAATTTAATGGCATATGAAGTACAACTTGAAGAGCGAAAAAAAGATGAACAACAACCTCCATCCAAGAATAAAGTACTTGCCTTTCATATATTCTCAGACATGGACAATTCAAATGATGATGAAGATGAGATGACAATGCTCTCAAGAAAATTCAGAAAGTTCTTGAAGCAAGGTAAGTTTAATTCTATATGTTTTAATTATAATAAAACATGTCATATGAAGAAGGATTGCCCATTGCTCAAAAATAAAGGAAAATTCAAGAGCAAAAAATTCAAAAAGAAGAAAGATTATCAGACATTATGGGAGAATAGCGATTCCTCTTCCTCTAATGAAGAAGAAACCACTGAACATGCCAACATTTATTTTATGACTCAAGAAGAAGATGAGGTACAATATACTGAATTCTTAGATGCATTTCATGAGTTATATAATGATCTTAAGAATGAAAAGATGAAAAATAAAATTTTATCAAAAGAAAATGAAAGACTCATCAAAAAAAAATTATGTTTATGTTTCTCACATTTCTTCTGTAAATTCTCAAAAGGAGGACTTTGAAAAGTTATATTATCTTTAAAAAGGGATAATGAGAATTTTTAAAAGAGAATGCTTTGCTTAAAAGAGAAACTATGTCTTTAAATGAAATAATTTTTGTTTTAGATAAAGATATGACAAGTTTCAAAGATAAATATGAAGAACTTTTGAATAAAGTGACAAAGTTTAGTAAGGGAAAAGAAAATTGAAATGATATATCGTCATATCAAAAGGTTTCATATATTCATTTTGGACTTAGATTTGGTTATTCAATAAATAATGTCTACAAAAAGAATAATGATAACTCTTTTGTTAAGAAGACCATGAAATCAAAGTTTAAATATATTTGGACTCCTAAAAATCTAAATAATATGGATAAAAATGCTTCTATTGCATCATATATAGATCATATATGTAATTCATGCAATTATGTTTATACTAACAGATGAAACCAAATTTAAATTAGGTTTGGATTCCTAAAAGTTAATATTTTGATCATGTTATGATTGGTTCCATTAACAATGTTTTATCTTATAGGTACCTTACAAAGAAAAGAGAATACCTGATGATATAAGTTATTTCTAATATTTGAATTTCTAACATTTGAAAATATATCATATGTATGCTATGATGCAGGGGGGGAACACTTGTTATATATATATTTGTTATAACCTGTTTTCTGCAGAGGGAGTTTCTCTGTAGGGGGAGCTTGTGCATACACACATTGTCATCATCAAAAAGGAAAAAAATGTTGGAACTTATTTTAATGATAATAAATGTAATTTGTACTATTTTTGTGTATTTTTAGATATTTGTTAAAAGCCTTGATCGCATACACAAAATAGTTCTATTAGTAGACTTGACCCTTTGTATAGTCGACTAATAAGATTGTTAGTCGACTTATCAAAGTCTTATAGTCGACTAAGTCTTATTCTGAAAAGATATCAACTTTCTGTTCTTAACAGTTAGCAGCATTAGTCGACTTATCAACATTACTAATCAATTAATCCATGTTGTAGTCAAGTAATCATTTCTGCTGGTCGACTAATAGTAGTTTTCAGAGATTTGCATATCTGTATCAGTCTTGATATAGTCGACTTGCTCCTTTGACTAGTCGACTAACCCAGGCAAACCTTATTCCCCTAGTCGACTATCCTCCCTACCGTAGTCGACTTATAACAGTTTCTGACTATTAAATAGTTATTTATTTTCTGGTGTTTATCCAACGTTTTGATATTCAAATTTGTCCTGATAATTGCCCTAACTGACCATAGATTTCAGCTATAAATATGGATGTTGTCCTAGGCTAAACACACCAATTAAACATCATAGTTTTCTGTCCAAACTCTGTTGAAATATTCTGTTTTCAAGAAAACTAGGTTCACTTTCTGTTCTTCACACAAATTCCAATCTCTAGTGAAGAATTATGAGAGTCCACCTATAAGAGTTCTTGTTCTCAATCACATACAAGTTTCAAGGCTTATAGGATTGATTGTAATCACTCAAAGAGAAGAATTGTACAAGAGCGTCTTCTTAGTGTAGAAGAGAAATTATACAAGGTGTTGTTGTCTTCTTGATGTAAGAAGAGTTGTACACATTTAGCAAAGGGTATTTTATCAAGTGGTATACATGTGTTGATTTTGGGTGTACAAAATTAAGGATAAGAAAAATCTCAAGCGGGTTACTTGGAGACTAGATGTAGGTCAAGAGGATCAAACCAGAATAAAATCTCTTGTGTTTGCGTTTGCATTATTTCTGAATTTTTATTTTGTTTCCTTTCCTACAAGTTATTTGTGATTGAAATTTTATTAACATTACTCATTTCTATATTAGTGTTTGTGTTACCTAGTTGCAGTGCATAAATACAACATTTGGCATCCTGTTTGGAACCTACATATATTGAAATCACCTAAAGAGGGGTGAATAGGTGACTACCTAATCTAATGATGAATTAATGCTGAACTAAAATGATTTATACAAACTAAATATTCTTAAGCACAACATACCAAGTATAACACAAGAGTGTAGCCGGATTCCCCGTGAAGGGCTCTGAACTATCTCCTCAAGGTTCCTCTAGATAGGAGTTGATGTGTTGCTTTGGCTCTCTTGGTTGAATATAAGTGTGAGCAAACAATCCCCAAGCATATATCAATTTAAGCACAAATATATATCAAGCATATAAAGATGAAAGCAATATAAGCATGTAAGGTATAAACACAAGTGAGAGATAGAGAGAGCAATCGCAAACGCGGAAGATTTGTTTCGAGGTTCGAGCACCCTTGCTCTACGTCCCCGCCTTCAACACTATGAAGGATTTCTACTAAAAACGATCCCACCAGATCACTCGGTGCCACAATACCTACAAGTGAGTTCACATTAGAACTCCTTTGGACACTCTAGTCCCTCTTTTGTTCCCGCAAGAACAACACACGCAAGCACACTAGCTTGCCGAGGCCGCACCTCTACACCGAGCTCTCACTAGAACTCGAAACACCGCGAACCCGAAAGTCCGCCTCCTTAAAGTACAATGTAGAACACTTTGGTGATCACAACACTTTGATCACCTAAAATCCTCTCACAACATAAATCCCTATAGGATTGATATAGCAATGGATAGCTTAAGTGTGTGTGAGAAAAACAAGGATTGATTTGTGGTGCAAGACTCAAGAAATCTCTTTTTCAAAACACTCTTGAAAAACTCTCCTTTTGATATGAAAGTATTGGCACTAAAACATGTGGAGAAAACCTCTACAATAGATAGGAAAAACTGGCTTTGAAACTCTCCTAAAATCTAGTCTAAAACTGCCCAAGGGAAGCCTCTTTTATAGGCATCCAAAATTTGCCCGTTGGAGGCCAACTCAACAGTTCAGATTGCTGAAGGTTGACCGCCCGATCGACCGCTAACGGATTTTCGACCGTTAGGCAGATCAGTTAACCGGCCGGTCGACCGAAAACTGGGCAATGACCCAGCGGTCGACTGCCCGGTCGACCGGGCCATTTCCAGAGAGCAAAGGCTCTCTGGCGGTCGACCATGCGGTCAACCGGCCTTGGCCGTTCACATTTTGTGCACGTCGGTCGACCATGCGGTCGACCGACAGAAGGCCAAAAACAGTATTTTCAGGGATTTAAAAGTTGTCTTTTTACCTTTGATAAAATCTCATAAATTCTCTAAAAATCTACCAAAATAAGTTCAGTAATATACTTTGATATACAAACATGTTTGAGTTAAATCAAAACATGTTACAAACATTTTGAACTATTTTTTTGACTTAAAAATTTTGGCTTAAAACAAAATCTGTATTTTTCCAAATTGATTTGTTCAAAACTTCTACAAATATAAAAATAAGATATATTAAACATTTTTAAGCATAGTGTGTATAGATGTGATCCACTACACATATATGATGAAATATCTATGTTTTTGACATTAAACTTTAAATAAAGTTTTTATAAAAACTTATGTTATATTTTGAGACATAAAAATCAAATCAGTATTTTTCCAAAATGAAAACTCTTTTAATGAAAACACATCTTAATCTTGTGTGTAAGTGTATACGATACTTGAGCAATCCACCAATTAAGCTATCCTTTACATTTTATCTAAAAAATAAAATCTTACTAAAAACAAACCTAGACACAAGTCTTCTCTTGAAGGTCTTCACTTGAAAATCTTCTTCTCCTTCTGGCTTGGTCCAAACCATGATCCAAAGAGTTAGACTCCCTTGAGTACTTGATGTGTTCTTGATGCATAAGCTCTTGAATCACATGTGTTAGCTCCAAAACTTAACTTTAAATTCTTTGTTGAAGCTAAACACCTATTAAGATCTTAATCACAAATCTGAGACTAATTAAATACAGATCATTAGTACTATAACTACATGAGTTAATTATCATCAAAACTAGAGTGATGGGCCTTTGGGCTAACAATCTCCCCCTTTTTGATGATGACAAAACTCATGAAGTTATATATGCATGGATTAAAGTTAAGCTTCATAGAAGCTCCCCCTTAACTCATACATAACAATAAACAATAAGATATATAATGAAGTACATGAAACTAAACAATATATATGCATCAATAAGGTGAGAGAAACATGCATGAACCACAAGTTCTTTTTCCAAAACCCTTCTCCCTCTTTTTGTTTAAACATTCAAAACATTCTTCCCATTTTATAAAACATAAGATGCATAAACTCAATATATGCAAAAACTAAAATATGCATATATAAATTTAAAATCTTTCTCCTCCTTTTTGTCAATCATCAACAAAGGGGTGAAAAACAAATCAACAATAAGGATATATAAATGCGATATAGATTCATGAAGAGGAAGATACTAAGTTAGCTTCCCTGCATATATGCATTACATAAATAAGGGATGACAAGCCCTAACTCACATAAAACATAATATGCAATACATAAGTGGAGATGTGAAGCTCCCCCTATACACGTGTATCACATAAGAAGAGATGTCAATGTCCTCAATATAAGATACACTCAACATGAATCTATATATAGAAGAGATGTTAAGCTCCTCTTGCATATAGGCAATATGTATCAAAACATTTTTAACACAAATTTTGATAATTACTTAAACAAATTTTGAGATACTATTTGTACATAAACAAAATTTTAAGACACCAATTGTAAATAAACAATACAAATTTTGAATTTTTCTTAAATCAATAAATCAATTTGAGATATCACAAGATTTTGATACCATATGAAATAGGAAATTTGTGATACCAATTGAAATTGAAACATTTGTACATTTTGATATTAATGAAAGAAAATATTTTATATTTTGATATAAATTGAAATATATGGTAAATTTTGATACCAAATAGGTAAAACACAATGATACTCAATCAATTAAAATTTAAACCTAATTGAAAATTGAAACATATTGATACCAATTGAAGTATATGGTAAATTTTGATATTACTAAAAACTACCAATTGAAATAATGCATAAGCTTATAAAAGTACCAATTGAGGTACAAATTGAAATCAAGATTTAATTCAAGTTTAGTATAAACAATTTTGTACTTTAATCATGTAAATATTTTGTAAATCAAGCACAATCAAATCATATATATGTATGAAAAAAAATACCAACAGAAATTGATATTATTTGAAATTTAAAGCATACATATATAGAAAATAAATTATGAGTATATAAAAAAAATATGAATTGTGATACCAATTGAAAATATGATGAGAACCAAGTGTATAACGCATAAGAATCCACCTTTTTGATGTACAAGATAAAAGATTTTTAATTTGAGCATACAAGGCATGGTCGTCCATCCATTCGCCTTTTAAAAGGGTTGGTAGGGGTTTTCAAAAAACAAGAGTTTGAAAAATATTTTGTAAAATTAGAAAAAGTCTACCAAATGAAGAATAAATAACTAGTTAAAGTAATTTTTGAAAAACTAGTTAAAGATCCTTCAAACATGAAAACAAAATATATGTATCTCATGAAACATACCAAATACACAAGAGTTGACACTCGAAATCGATAAGGCTCATAAAAGTGTTCATGAAACAAAGTCTCGAATAAACAAAGAAAGAATGTGAGTGTACAATCATCATGTGAATAGTATATTCATGAAAATAGTCAATATGGCTCAAAATAGTTTCAACAAAGAAATCGAAGTCAAATTTTAGAGCTAGCACGGGTTGATTTAAGAGTTTACGCTTCAAGATTGCACCAAGTACTCAAGAGGAGTCTGACTCATTAGATCAAGGTTTGGACCAAGTCAAGAAGGAGAAGAAGATTTTCAGGAGAAGATTTTCAAGAAGACTTGTGTCGTGTTTGTAAGTGTTAAAATTTTGTTTTAGATAAAATGTCAAGGATATATTAGTTGTGGAATGCTTAAGTTCATACACACACAAAATTTATATGTAAGATAGTTTTGAGCTGAGAAAAATATCATTTTGGATTTATCAAAACTTATTTTAAAGATTATTGTCAAAAACATAGATATTTCATCTCATATGTGTAGTGGATCATATCCATACACACTAAGCTTTAAAAGTGTTTTGAATAACTTTTTTTTGTATTTGGAGAAGTTTTGAAAAAATCAAATTTGAAGAGATTTTTGTTTAAGGCTAAAATTCTATACTACAAAATGGTTCAAAAATTTTGTAATATATGTTGATTTTTTGGTCATACATATTTGTGCTTCAAAGTATTTCAATGAATTATTTTTGTAGATTTTTAGTGATTTTATGGGATTTTATAAAAAATATAAAACCAAGTTTTAATCCCTTTAAATGTTTGACCTGGTCTTCTACCGATCGACCGGACGGTCGATAAGACAGAAGTGTTGGCCCAGAGGCCTTCCACTCTAGTTTTAATGATGATTAACTCATGTAATTATGTTTACTAATAATCTTGTGATGTTTAATTTCAGATACTTAACCAAGATATTAGTAGGTGATTAGCTTCAACAAAGATATTTTGGAGCTTTCACATGGTGATTCAAGAGCCCAAGCATCAAAGTTTATATCTAGCACTCATTGGAGTCAAGCTCGGTGGATCACGTTTGGATCTAGTCGACTTGGAGATGGGGCTCTACAAGAAGACTTCGGTACATAGTTTAGTTTTTGTTTAGATACATTTGTTAAAAATTAGATAGTGTGATATGCTCAAGTTTCACAACACACACACTTGTTTTGAGTTTCATGTTTATTGGTTTTCGGTTTTTGGTTTAACCGATCTTGGTTTCATGAATAGATAGAATCAACAAGTTTACATGGTTTAATGTATATTAATATACATGCATGCTTCATCTATTTAAACAAACTTAGTTTGATAGTCTATTTCGTGAGTTTGGAGTTTTGGTATTTTAACAAAACTTATTTTTGGATTTTAAGTCAAAAACATTGATATATATATATATATCTTTCATGTATATTGGATTATATCAATATACTATATGCTTTAAAGTTGTTTAAGTATCATGTTTTTGTGTTTGGATGAGTTTTGGACAAAACGAATTTTCAATTCAAAAATCCAAGTTTAGGA
Organism: Agave tequilana; assembly: GCA_038442645.1. Lineage (NCBI taxonomy): Eukaryota > Viridiplantae > Streptophyta > Magnoliopsida > Asparagales > Asparagaceae > Agave > Agave tequilana. Next base: position 84,248 of record JAVJIF010011283.1, read on the forward strand.
AAATACGGATTTTGGTTTTCGGTAAAATTTCTAAGTCACGAAAATGGTTCAAATTGTTTGAAATATGTGTTTAATTTTTTCACACATGTTTATATATCAAAGTATTATACTGAAACTATTTTTATGGATTTTTAGAGATTTTATGGGATTTATTTGGCAATTAAAAAAACCTAGTTTTCAAGTCCCTTAACAGCCCCTGCCAGGCTCTGGCGGTCGACCGGACCAGGAGCCGGTCGACCGGAATGGTCGACCGGACGTGCACACAAACGTGCACAAGGCCACTTGGTTGGCCGGTCGACCGACTATAGCATCCTTACTCTCGGGTAAGGACGGTCGACCGGTGTTTGGCAACGGTCAAATTTCGACCGATGGCCAGTCGACCGGCCGGTCGACCGGATGGTCAATTCTGACCATAATTGCTGCCAACGGCTAGTTTTTTCAAATGCCTATAAATTGGGCTTTCTCTTAATAGTTTTGAACAAGTTTTTGGAGAGCTTATTTCTGATCTTACTAGTGTTTTTGCAGCAATCAAAAAGAAGTTTTGGGCTCTAAAGTTTACATTTGATTTGGTGTTTTTCTAGGGTTTGAAAAATCAAAGAAAAGTGATTTTAGGAAAAGTGTTTTTGGTTCAACTTCTTCATTCTTATTTCTAGTTTTTCCCAAGGATTTTCTTTGAGTATTTATTTTTCATTCCTTTGGTTTTTCTCACACTTGAGCTTATTATTCTATCATATCTATAGGATCTTTGTTTTTGTGGGAAAGAATTTGTTTGTGGTCTTTTGATCACTAAGTTGTAAACCCTCCTACTTTGTGTTATCCCTCTTGGGTAGAGGTTGATTTTGGAGTGGTGGCTTTGTGCCCTATCCCTCTAGTGAGAGGTTGATTGGTTGTTGGCTTTGTGCCCATCCCTCATTTGTGTGGTTGATTGAGTTTAGTGGTGGCTTTGTGTTGGCCCAAAGGCCTTCCACCCTAGTTTTGATGATGATTAGCTCATGTAGTTATGTTTACTAATTATCTTGTGATTTTAAGTTTCAGATCATTAGCAAGATATTAGTTTGGTGATTGCTTTAAAAAGAGGAGTTTGGAAGCCTTCACTTGGTGATTCCCGTGCCCGAGCATCAAGATCATACCTTTGCACTCGGTGGATCACGTTTGGGATCGAGTCGGCTTGAAGATTGAAGATCGTCAAGAAGACTTAGGTATCCTAGTATAGTTTAGTGTGTTTTAGATCCATTTGTAAAGATATGAATAGTTGATATGCTCAAGTGCACAAACACACAAGTTTCATGTTTTGAATTTGGTTTTCATGAAAAGGTTGATCAAAACAAGTTTACTTTGTTTTTATGTATATTAGATGTGCTCTATATACATACGTGCTTACATGACTTATACAAACTTATTTTGACTATCTTATTCATGTATTGAAAAATCCAAGTTTGATAAAATACAAGTTTTGGTTTTTGGTAAAAATGATTAGACACAAAAATAGTTCATATTGATTGATATTTGAGCCAAACTTTTTATCACATGTTTACATATCAATGCAAAATGATAAAACTATTTTTGGGTTTTTTACAAGACTTAAAAAGATTTTCTAAAATATTTTTAACATGTGTTTCTGTCCCAGAACAGTGGCTGACAGGCCAGGTCGGCCGATCGCACGGGTCGACCGCACCTAAGGCCGGTCGACCCCTGAGGTCGTCGACCGACGTGCACAAGCCTGTGCACGTTTGGCAGACACAGGGACGGTCGGCCGGGCGGCCGACCGGACCTGAGAGCAGTGCTCTCTGTTTGTTTGGGTCGACCGGGCGGTCGACCGAGTTGCCCCAACGGTCACATTTCTGACCGTTGTCGGTCGGCCGGGCCGGCCGACCGGTAGCCTGTCAGGCTGCCAGATCAGCCTAACGGCTAGTTTTTTGATGGGCCTATATAAACCCCATTCCTTTGGGATTTTGGCCAAGATTTTTAGAGCTGATTTTCTCCCATTCTCTGATTTTAAAAAGAAGTTTTTAAAGAGTTTAACGAGCAAAAAGATTCATCTTGTTTGTTATTAAGTGTTTTGTTATTTTCAAAGAAAATAGGTTTTTGGAAATTGGTTTATTGTTCTTCAATTCAATATCTATTTGATATTTTCCCAAGAGTTTTTCTTTGATCAAAACACTTAGTTTTTCACACTTGAGCTATCTTCTATCCTATTCTATTAGGATCTTGTTTTGTGGAAAAGAGAAAAGAAAGAGAGAATGTTTGTGGTTGAAAGATACCACCAAGTTGTAAACCCTTTTTATTATTGGGTGCTCCCTTTTTGGTAGAGGTTGAGGTTTGGTTTGCTCCCTCTTTGGTAGAGGTGGAGATTGGTGTTTACTCCCTCTTGGTGAGGTGGAGTTGGTTGTTGGTTTGTATCCCTCAAGTGTGAGGTGGATCGGTTGTTGTATTGGCTACGGGCCTACCCCTCGGTTGTGAGGCGGTGTTTGAGAGAGGAGTTCGGTACTCCCTTTGTTGTAACAAATCCTCCTCGGTGGAGGTTCCCTCGGTGGGAGATAGTGGATTAGAAATCTTACACGGTGGTGTAGGCGGGGATGTACAGCTGGGGCTCGAACCTCAAAACATATCTTGTTGTTAGCGTTTGATCCACTTGTCTCTCTAACTCTCTCTCTCTTTTATTTGTGCAAAGCATCATTCATATCTTCATATCATTTACTGCTTGTGTTGCCTTGCATATATTCATATTGCCTATTCATCTTATATGCTTGGTTGTTTGTGTGTGCCTCACTTATACTTAACCACAAGAGCTTCACATAGCACCTCAACCCATTCAAGGGGAATCAAGAGGAGTTAGTCCAGAGCCCTTCACGGGGAATTCAGCTTCACTTGTTGGTTGTATTAAGTGTGATTACAAAATTTGCATTAGCTTCCGCATTTAGCGCATTTAGTTTCTAGATTAGCAAGTACACCTATTCACCCCCCCTCTAGGTGTGCTTTCAAGTGGCCTTAGAGCACTTTCACTTTGTGCCTAACCTCTAAGTGTAGAGGTTGTGTTTGTAAAGAGAGGTTTGTGTACTCCCGTTTATTGTATTGCCCCAAATCCTCAGTGGAAGTTCCCTCTGTGGGAGTCCTGTGTGGACAAGTTAGTGAATTGGAAATCCTTCTGTGTGAAGGCGGGGACGTAGAGCTGTGTGCTCGAACCTCGAAACAAATCTCGGTGTTTGCGTTTGATCCATTGACTCTTAACTCTCTCTTTTACTATTGTGCCTTGCATCATTTCATATTGCTCATTCACATATTATATGCTTGGCTTGTTTGTGTGTACCTCACTTGTGCTTAACCACGAGAGTTTCATATAGCACCTCAACTCTTATTCAGAGGAATCAAGAGGAGTTAGTCCAGAGCCCTTCACTGGGAATTCGGCTACACTCGTTGGTTGCATTAAGTATTGTTGTAATTTAGTTTTAATTTCCGCATTTTGTTCATTAGATTAGCCGTACACCTATTCACCCCCCTCTAGGTGTACTTTCAATTGTATCAGAGTCTACGCTCCTGATATTTGGTTTAACCACCTAGGAGTGTGATCTTGGTTTGCTAATCTACATTTGCATTTGCATTTGCACACATATTGTTTGCACTCATGGATGTCCCTCCTGTGTTTGATATCTCTAGACTTGATATATGGAAGGTACTGATGAGTTGTCATTTAAAAACCCTAGGTTATAGAGTTTACCTTGCCATTACCAAGGAATCCTGCCTTAGTGATAGCAGGCATATAGAGGCCAATGCACTAGCCCTAAAGGCACTTAGAGCATCTCTTGATAAAGAATATTTACATGTGTTTTCTCCCATAAGTCCGCTTTTGCAGTATGGAACATTTTGACATCTCCCGAGCTACCAATGATTATCGATAAGAAGAGGAGATCTAGGAGAGACAAGTCCGACGAACGTTGCCTCATGGTCCAACGGAATGACTCCCTTGAGGTACAATCGGAAACTCAACTAGATGCTAGCACTAGTTCCTATTGCAATGAGTGTTTAGAGGCACAAGCCATAAATGATGAACTTACTAAAAGTTGTGAAAATTTGATTTCAAAATACAAACTTTTGAAAAAGGAAAGTCTTGGTTTAAAAGAAGAAAATAAAAATTTATCTTCTAGACTTGAGATTGTTTTGCAAGAAAGGGATGAGATTTCAAGTGAAAGTGACTCGCTTAAATCCCAACTTGATCTTGCACTTAATGAAAACAAAATTTTGAAAAGTAAAAATGATTGTGAATATGTTTTGAAGAAAAATGAGGATTTGACTTTAAACTTGATTTTGTATTAAAAGAGAATAATTCTTTGAAAAATAAAATAAATTTGATTTCACAAGAATTGAAAGATTGTTTAAGAAAAATGTTTCTTTGAAAAATGATTTAGACTCTCATGTTTGCCATGCTAGTGTAGCTTCACCTAGCTTACCTATTGTGTGCTCCACTTTATCTTCTAGTATTGAAATGATATAAATGTTTTGAAGAAAAGTGTTGATTGTTTAGGCTCCACTTTGAGCCATTGTGCTTTGAACCACTCACAATTGGAATCTATGTTTCGAAAGAAACAAGTTTCATCTATGAATGCACACCATATACGGCATACACATGCTTCGCACGTTCATGTACACAACACTATGTATGCTAATGTGTACACTTGTACACATTGTGGACGTAAGGGCCACCTTGCTAAATTTTGCTATGATAAGATGCATGATGTAAATTTAGCAACTAAATTTGTTTGGGTTAGGAAAGAAACTAACCCCTATGGACCCAAAAGAGTGTGGGTACCAAAGACCACCCCTATTGTATTTGATGTAAGTGTGGGCTCTCGCATGACGTGAGAGTGATGGTGCCTTGAGGTGGATGCGTTCCGAGCTTAAAGAGGACAATTTGATGCATCACTTTCAAGGGGAGTTTGGTGGGAGGACCACCTTGTTTTGGAGACTTGAAGAGTTGCCCTCGTAGGTTTTGGTAACAATCTCTAACTCCCATTATGTTTACATGCTTATCTTTTTGTTGATTTCTAGCATGTCATGTTTTAATATTCATTATGCCATATGCCATGTTTATTAGAATAGTGATATACATGATTAGTAATTGAGGCACCCATGTTTAATATGGATTTATATCTTTGTGCTCTCACATTTGTTTTAACTAATGTGTATGTCCTAATCTAATTCATATGCATTTGCCATAATGATCATATGAGTTTTTGTTTTAATTTCTATGCTTCATGCTTTGATTATATGTTTAAATGTTAGTTTTCATTAAAACTTAGGTATATACCTGTACAACTAGTGAGCCACAAATAGATCATTATATGTTTGTACTTGAAAGCTCATTTGTACTCATTAGATGTACTAGTATAGCCTAGTTTTGATGATTCATGCATTTGACTTGTATTCTCATTTTCTACATGTTTTTCATGTTTATATGTTAGCTTCATGTATATGTCTATTGTGTCTAAACTATTAGCTATACATATACATCCTTGAGCCACTTGCCTTCATGCATATACTTTTGTGGACTCGTTATGTTTTGGATATGTATGTATACTTTAGTTTGTACATGACATACATATACCTTGAAGGAATTCTAGTTTTAATGTTTTTAAGGAATTTTGTATTTGAATTTGATTGCCTATTTTCATGACTTGTCTTTCACAAAACTTGTACACTCATATTCTTGATGTTTTCTCATGATTTGTTTTCATGAGTATTATATGTGCTATATAGATTTTGAGTGACATTAGTTTAGTGATTTTCATGTTTTATGGAATATAATTTTATTTTATTCCTTGCTTGAAGGATTTCGTACTAGTTTTCAAATTTTTCTTAAAACTAGTTCGTATTCTTCATTATGGTAGAGCTTTTTGTTGGCCCAAAAGCCTTTCACCCTAGTTTTGATGATGATTAACTCATGTAGTTATGTTTACTAATTATCTTGTGATTTTAGTTACAGATTATTGATCAAGATATTAGTTGTAATTGCTTCAAAAAGAGGAGTTTGGAAGCCTTCACTTGGTGATTCCCGTGCCCGAACATCAAGATCATACCTTTGCACTCGGTGGATCACGTTTGGGATCGAGTCGGCTTGAAGATTGAAGATCGTCAAGAAGACTTAGGTATTCTAGTTTAGTTTAGTGTGTTTTAGATCCATGTGTAAAGATATGAATAGTTGATATGCTCAAGTGCACAACACACATAAGTTTTATGTTTGGATATTGGTTTTTCGGTTTTTAGTTTAACCGATATGTGTTTTCATGAATAGTTGATCAAAACAAGTTTACATAGTTTATATGTACAATAGATGTATTCTAGTTATACATGAATGCTTAAACATCTTAAACAAACTTATTTTGACTTTCCTATTCATGTATTGAAAAATCCAAGTTTGATAAAAATACATGTTTTGGTTTTTGGTAAAAGTGATAAGACACAAAAATAGTTCATATTGATTGATATTTAAGCTAAACTTTTTATCACATGTTTATATATCAATGCAAAATGATAAAACTATTTTTGAGTATTTTTACAAGACTTAAAAAGATTTTCTAAAATATTTTTAACATGTGTTTCTGTCCCAGAACAGTGGCTGACAGGCCAGGTCGGCCGACCGCACGGGTCGACCGCACCTAAGGCCGGTCGACCCTTGGGGTCGACCGACGTGCACAAGCCTGTGCACATTTGGCAGCCACAGGGACGGTCGGCCGGGCGGCCGACCAGACCTGAGAGCTCTGCTCTCTGTTTATTTGGGTCGACCGGACGGTCTACCGGGTTTGCCCAACGGTCATATTTCAGACCGTTGGCGGTCGGCCGGGCCGGCCGACCGGTAGCCTGTCAGGCTGCCAGATCAGCCTAACGACTAGTTTTCTGATGGGCCTATATAAACCCCAATTCTTTGGGATTTTGGCCAAGATTTTTAGAGCTGATTTTCTCTCATTCTCTGGTTTTAAAAAGAAGTTTTTAAAAGAGTTTAAAGAGCAAAAAGATTCATCTTGTTTGTTTTTAAGTGTTTTGTTATTTTCAAAGAAATAGGTTTTTGGGAATTGGTTTCTTGTTCTTCATTTCTATATCAATTTGGTATTTTTCTCAAGAGATTTTCTTTGATCAAAACACTTTGTTTTTCCACACTTGAGCTATCTTCTATCCTAATCTATTTAGGATCTTTTTGTTTGTGGAAAAAGAGAAAAGAAAGAGAGATTGTTTGTGGTTGAAAGATACCACCAAGTTGTAAACCCTTTTCATTGTTGGGTGCTCCCTCTTTGGTAGAGGTTGAGGTTTGGTTTGCTCCCTCTTTGGTAGAGGTTGAGGCTTGTGGTTTGCTCCCTCTAGTGAGAGGTGGAGTTGATTTTTATATCCCTCTTCGGTAGAGGTGATTTGTTGTTGTATTGGCTTCGGGCCTACCCCTCGGTTGTGAGGCGGTGTTTGAGAGAGGAGTTCGGTACTCCTAGTGTTGTAACAAATCCTCTTCGGTAGAGGTTCCCTCGGTGAGAGATAGTGGATTGGAAATCCTACACGGTGGTGTCGGCGGGGATGTAGAGCTAGGTGCTCGAACCTTGAAACATATCTTGTTGTTAGCGTTTGATCCACTTGTCTCTCAACTCTCTCTCTCTCTTTACGTTTGTGCAAAGCATCATTCTTCATTCATATCATTCATATTGCTTGTGTTGCCTAGCATTATTTCATATTGCTTATCATCCTTATATGCTTGGCTTGTTTGTGTGTGCCTCACTTATACTTAACCACAAGAGCTTCACATAGCACCTCAACCCATTCAAGGGGAATCAAGAGGAGTTAGTCCAGAGCCCTTCACGGGGAATTCGGCTACACTTGTGTGTTGTATTAAGTGTGTTGCAATAATTTGCATTAGCTTCCGCATTTAGCGCATTTAGTTTCTAGATTAGCAAGTACACCTATTCACCCCCCCCTCTAGGTGTTTTTCAATTGGTATCAGAGCCAAGTGCTCTGATTTTTGGTCTAACAACCTAGAGTTAAAGATCCTCATTTTAGGCTAATCTTGTTTGCATTTGTTTGTTTGTACACATTTAGTTTGCCCTCATGGATAGCCCTCCTATGTTTGACATTTCTAGACTTGAGATTTGGAAGGTTATGATGAGTAGCTATTTGAAGACCCTAAGATTGCATGTTTTCCTTGCCGCTACCAAGAGATGTTATCTTGGTGACCGCAATCATATAGGGGCCAATGCACAAGCCCTTGAGGCCATTAGAAGCACACTTCCTAAAGAATATCTTATGCTTGCTTCTAACCTTGATTCTGCTTTTGCAGTGTGGAACAAGTTGACAACAACCACCACCTCCAAGCTTCAAACGCCTATCCAACAAGAAGAGGAATCTAGTGGAGATGAATCCGAGCCACAACAATGCTATATGGTCCAAGGGACTGACTCCCTTGAGGTACTTTCGGAATCTCAACTAGATAGTAATGATTGTGCTAGTTCTTCAAATGATTTTGTTGATCCCCATGCTTTAAATGAAGAACTATCTATAGTTTGTGAAAATTAATTGAAAAATATAATTTGTTGAAAAGAAGACTTTTGCTTTAACTAAAGAAAATGAAAAATTGTCTTCTAAACTTGATTGTGTTTTGCAAGAGAAGGTTGAGGTCTATAATGAAAGGGATTCATTGAGATCTCAACTAGACCTTGCACTAAAAGAAAATGATTTGTTGAAAAATAAAAATGATTGTGAAAATATTTTGAAGAAAAATGAAAACTTGTCTTCAAAATTGATTTTGTTTTAAAGGAGAATGTTGTTTTGAAACAAAAATTATTTCTATTTCAAAAGATTTAGATATGTGTTTAAAGAAAAATATTGTTTTGCAAAATAAGATTGATGCACATGTTTGCCATGCTAGGGTAGTATCACACACTTCACCCATTGCATGCTCCACTTCTTCTTTGATTGAAAATGATATAAATTTAATTAAGAAGAAAATGGATTGTTTGGGCTCCACTATGAGCCAATGTGCCATGAACCACTCACGTTTGGAAACCTTGGTTCGAAAGAAACAAGTTCTATCCTTTATGCATGCACACCCTCCACGGCATACACATGCTCCACACGGACACACCCATCACAAGTATTCTCATGTGTACACTTGTACACATTGTGGACGTATGTGCCACCTTGCTAAATTTTGTTATGATAGATTACATGTTTCAAATTTAGCAAAGAAGTTTGTTTGGGTTAGAGACGGTACTAACCCCCATGGACCCAATAAGATATGGGTACCAAAGACCACCCCTATTGTTTTAGATGTAGGTGTGGGCTCTCACATGACGTGAGAGTAGCGGTACCTTGGAGTGGATGCGTTCCGTACTTAAAGGATATTATTTGGATGCATCACTTTCAAGGGAAGTTTGGAGGGAGGACCACCTTGGTTTGGAGAACTAGAGCGGTGCCCTCATTGGTTTTGGTATCGAATCTCTAACTCCTTATGTTTACATGCTTTTCATGTTTATCTTTCATAGCATGTCATGATGTTTGTTGATTACTATGAAAATGCCATGCTTATTAGATTAGTGATATACATGTTTAGTTATTTTGAGACAGCCATGTGTAATATGGATAAATTCTTTTGTGTTCTCACTATATGGTTGCTATTGCGTATATCATATTTCTAATAACATGTGGACATTCATAATAATCATGTTTTTGTTTATCATGTTGATTTTTATCGTGTTTTGATGCTTCATGTTTAGATTACTTGTTTAGATGTTAGTTTTCATTAAAACTAGGTGTATATTTGTGCATATAGTGGGCCACAAATAGATCTATATATGTTTGAGCTTGAATGCGTATTTGAACCCATTAGATGTGCTAGTATAGTCTAGTTTTGATGATCCATACATTTTAAACTTGTATTCCCTTTTTTGGAATTGTTTTATTTTATATGTTTAACTTCATGTATATGTCCATTTTATCCAAATTATTGTTATACATATACATCCTTTTGAGCCACGTGCTTTCATGCATATATCTTTGTGGACTCGTTGTGTTTGGATATGTATGTATATTTTAATTTGTATAGGACATACATATACCTTGAAGATTAAATAGTTTTTAATGATTTTCATGTTTTTCATGTTTTAAGGAATTTTGAGCTTAATTGGAAATTTCATAATGCTATGTCACACATTACTTGTACACTCACCATTTTTTTTTAATATTTCTCATGAGTATGTTTCATGAGCATGTATGGACTTTAGTGAATATTGAGTGTTTTCAAGTGCTATGTGATTTGCATGTGCTTTATGAAAAATAATTTTATTTTATTCCTTACTTGAAGGATTTCATACTAGTTTACAACTTTTTCTTATAACTAGTTACGGTATTCTTCATTTTGGTAAAGTTTTTCAAACAAAGCTTATTTTCAAATCTATTTTTGAAAACCCCTACCTTCGATGGGAGGTTGGATGGGAGATCATGTTCATGAATGCTTTAAAATGAAATCATTTAAAACTTGAACCATGATTGGGAGGTAGTTATATGATGTATACACTTGATCTTATTGTTATTTCAATTGGTATCATTGAATTCTTTCAATTGGTATCAATTTTGACCTTTATTGTATACTCATATATGTTTGTATGTATGTATGCCTTCAATTCCAAGAATATCAATTTCAATTGGTATCTATTTTCCATACATATATATGTTTTGTGTTTATGCTAAGCTTGAGCTTCAATTTTGTTTCAATTGATTACTTTTAAATTGGTATCAAGCCTACGCATTGTTTTAGTTGGTATTTCATAAAGGGGGAGAAAATTTGATTTTGTCTTTCAATTGGTATTTGTACTCCCATACTTTATGATTGAAAATTTAAATTTGGTATCATATGTTCAAAATGAAAAACATTTACAATTGGTATCAAAATATTTGTGTTTAGACATTCAAAATTTATTATGTTTAATTTAAATTGGTATCAAGATTTTCATGTGTTTTGCTTAAAATTGGTATCAATATTTTCTTTGTTTGTTTCCTTTCAATTGGTATCAAGATGCTATTCTTTGACATATTTTCAATTGGTACCTTAATTGATTGTCACCCCTAATTGGTTTTGTTTTTGTTTTAGACAAAAAGGGGAGAAAAATGTATTGATTTAGTTTTGCATTTAACCATTTATTGATGATTGATTCTTTGTATTAAAAAGGGTGAGAAAAATTTGTTTTGTTTTGAGTGTTTACCCCTTTGTTGATGATTGACAAAAGGGGGAGAAGTATTTTGGTTTATATATGCATGTTTATATTTTTGCATATATTAAGTTTAATTTAGTTTAATTTTAATTGGTATCTAGAGCATGTTTTGTTTTTAAACATTTCATTGGTATCTAGAATCTTTTATTATTTTGCATAGATATGCATCCATGTTTAATATTCATTGCATATTATGTTTATTTGTTTATGCATGAGTTAAGGGGAAGCTTCTTTGAAGCTTAACTTTAATCCATGCATATATAACTCCATAAGTTTTGTCATCATCAAAAGGGGGAGATTGTTGGCCCAAAGGCCTTCCACCCTAGTTTTGATGATGATTACCTCATGTAGTTATGTTTACTAATTATCTTGTGATTTTAGTTACAGATCATTGATCAAGATATTAGTTGGTGATTGCTTCAAAAAGAGGAGTTTGGAAGCCTTCACTTGGTGATTCCCGTGCCCGAGCATCAAGATCATACCTTTGCACTCGATGGATCACGTTTGGGATCGAGTCGGCTTGAAGATTGAAGATCGTCAAGAAGACTTAGGTATTCTAGTTTAGTTTAGTGTGTTTTAGATCCATGTGTAAAGATATGAATAGTTGATATGCTCAAGTGCACAACACACACAAGTTTTATGTTTGGATATTGGTTTTTCGGTTTTTAGTTTAGCCGATATGTGTTTTCATGAATAGTTGATCAAAACAAGTTTACATGGTTTATATGTATAATAGATGTATTCTAGTTATACATGCATGTTTAAACATCTTAAACAAACTTATTTTGACTTTCCTATTCATGTATTGAAAAATCCAAGTTTTATAAAAATACATGTTTTGGTTTTTGGTAAAAATGATAAGACACAAAAATAGTTCATATTGATTGATATTTGATCTAAACTTTTTATCACATGTTTATACATCAATGCAAAATGATAAAACTATTTTTGGGTATTTTTACAAGACTTAAAAAGATTTTCTAAAATATTTTTAACATGTGTTTCTGTCTCAGAACAGTGGCTGACAGGCCAGGTCGGCCGACCGCACGGGTCGACCGCACCTAAGGCCGGTCGACCCTTGGGTCGACCGACGTGCACAAGCCTGTGCACGTTTGGCAGCCACAGGGACGGTCGGCCGGGCGGCCGACTGGACCTGAGAGCTCTGCTCTCTGTTTATTTGGGTCGACCGGACGGTCGACCGGGTTTGCCCAACGGTCATATGTTAGACCGTTGGCGGTCGTCCGGGCCGGCCGACCGGTAGCCTGTCAGGCTGCCAGATCAGCCTAACGGCTAGTTTTCTGATGGGCCTATATAAACCCCAATTCTTTGGGATTTTGGCCAAGATTTTTAGAGCTGATTTTCTCCCATTCTCTGGTTTTAAAAAGAAGTTTAAAGAGCAAAAAGATTCATCTTGTTTGTTTTTAAGTGTTTTGTTATTTTCAAAGAAAATAGTTTTTGGGAATTGGTTTCTTGTTCTTCATTTCTATATCAATTTGGTATTTTTCCCAAGAGATTTTCTTTGATCAAAACACTTTGTTTTTCCACACTTGAGCTATCTTCTATCCTAATCTATTTAGGATCTTTTTGTTTGTGGAAAAAGAGAAAAGAAAGAGAGATTGTTTGTGGTTGAAAGATCCCACCAAGTTGTAAACCCTTTTCATTGTTGGGCGCTCCCTCTTTGGTAGAGGTTGGGGTTTGGTTTGCTCCCTCTTTTGTAGAGGTTGAGGCTTGTGGTTTGCTCCCTCTAGTGAGAGGTGGAGTTGGTTTGTATATCCCTCTTCGGTAGAGGTGATTTGTTGTTGTATTGGCTTCGGGCCTACCCCTCGGTTGTGAGGCGGTGTTTGAGAGAGGAGTTCGGTACTCCTAGTGTTGTAACAAATCCTCTTCGGTAGAGGTTCCCTCGGTGGGAGATAGTGGATTGGAAATCTTACACGGTGGTGTAGGCAGGGATGTAGAGCTAGGTGCTCGAACCTCGAAACATATCTTGTTGTTAGCATTTGATCCACTTGTCTCTCAACTCTCTCTCTCTTTACATTTGTGCAAAGCATCATTCTTCATTCATATCATTCATATTGCTTGTGTTGCCTTGCATTATTTCATATTGCTTATCATCCTTATATGCTTGGTTTGTTTGTGTGTGCCTCACTTATACTTAACCACAAGAGCTTCACATAGCACCTCAACCCATTCAAGGGGAATCAAGAGGAGTTAGTCCAGAGCCCTTCACGGTTAATTCGGCTACACTTATGTGTTGTATTAAGTGTGTTGCAATAATTTGCATTAGCTTCCGGTTTAGCGCATTTAGTTTCTAGATTAGCAAGTACACCTATTCACCCCCCTCTAGGTGTTTTTCACTTTTCAAACATACTATATTTTCAAACCTATTTTTGAAAACACTACCCATTTAAGGGCGGTTGGTTGGGCGACCATGCCTTGTATGCTTATTATTGAAAATCCTTTTAAACATGTGCATGAAATGGGTGGAAGGTAATATGAGTTATACACTTGATCTTATTGTGTTTCAATTGGTATCATTGGATTTTTTCAATTGGTATCACTATTGACATTTTTTTCCGTATACTCATATATGTTTCAATATATGTATGATTACACTTCAAATAGTATCAATTTCGATTGGTATTCAATTTTTCATACATATATATATGATTTATTTGTGCTTACTATATCTCTATATCCTTGAGCACAAATTTTGGTTATGCTAAGCTTGATTTCAAATGACTATTATATTTCAATTGATTATGTTTCAATCGGTATCTTATACAAGCTTATGCATCATTTTATTTAGTATTTCATAAAGGGGGAGAAAATTTATATTTTATCTTTTAATTGATATTTTACTCCCACACTTTATGTTGAAATATAATTAAAAAAATGATATTGATTATTTTTGGTATCATATGCTTTTAATAAAAAAAATTACTTTCAATTGGTACTAATCTTTACATATTGGTATCAAGATTACCTATAAGTTTACTTACAATTGGTATTTAATTGGTATTTACTTGCATTTGGTATCAATTGGTATTTACATTTATATTAAAACATTTGTTTTATGTGCCACATTATGTACTTTCAATTGGTATATTTCATTGATATCATGATGTACTAAATTGATATATTTTTTCTTACAATTGATATCATAACGTTTTGATTAGATTTCACCCCTCATTGATTTTTTTTATTTAAGACAAAAAGGGGGAGAATACTGTTTTCTTTGACCCCTTTGTTGATGAAGGGGGAGAAGTATTTGAGTTTATATGCATGAGTTTATATGCATGTTTATTGTTTAGTGATTATCTTTCCAATTAGTATCAAGAATTTTGTTTTATTGATTGGTATCAAGAGGCTTTGATTGGTATCAAGAGCTTAAGTTTTTTTATTGAAATTTTTATTGGTATCAAAAGCAATTATTTAAGAACATATTTATTTTAAAAAGGAAAAGGAAATTTTATTTTAAAAAGGTAAATGAATTTATTTTAAAAAGTTTGGTATCAAGAGCATGTTTATTTCATGTTTGGTATCAAGAGCATGTTCATTTCATTGTTTTTATGCATGTTGATGCATATCCATGTTTAGTATTCATTGCATATATTTATTGTTTATTGCTATGCATGAGTTAAGGGGGAGCTTCTTTGAAGCTTAACTTTAATCCATGCATATATAACTCTATGAGTTTTGTCATCATCAAAAAGGGGGAGATTGTTGGCCCAAAGGCCTTCTACTCTAGTTTTGATGATGATTAACTCATGTAGTTATGTTTACTAATAATCTTGTGATGTTTAGTTTCAGATACTTAACCAAGATATTAGTAGGTGATTAGCTTCAACAAAGATGTTTTGGAGCTTTCACATGGTGATTCAAGAGCCCAAGCGTTAAAGTTCATATCTAGCACTCGTTGGAGTCAAGCTCAGTGGATCATGTTTAGATCGAGTCGACTTGGAGACGACACTCTACAAGAAGACTTCGGTACATAGTTTAGTTTTTGTTTAGATCCATTTGTTAAAGATTAGATAGTGTGATATGCTTAAGTTTCACAACACACACACTTGTTTTGAGTTTCATGTTTATTGGTTTTCGATTTTTGGTTTAAACCGATCTTGGTTTTCATGAATAGATAGAATCAACAAGTTTACATGGTTTATTGTATATTAGATTTGTTCTATATACATGCATGCTTCATCTATTTAAACAAACTTAGTTTGATAGTCTATTTCATGAGTATGGAGTTTTGGTATTTTAACAAAACTTATTTTTGGATTTTAAGTCAAAACATTGATATATATATCTTTCATATATATTGGATTATATCCATATACTATATGCTTAAAAGTTGTTTAAGTATCATGTTTTTGTGTTTGGATGAGTTTTGGACAAAACGAATTTTCAATTCAAAAATCCAAGTTTTGGAAAATACAGATTTTGGTTTTCGGCAAAATTTTTAAGTCACAAAAATGGTTCAAATTGTTTGAAATATGTGTTAAATTTTTTCAAACATGTTTATATATCAAAGTATTATACTGAAACTATTTTT
Source organism: Agave tequilana (assembly GCA_038442645.1). Classification (NCBI taxonomy): domain Eukaryota; kingdom Viridiplantae; phylum Streptophyta; class Magnoliopsida; order Asparagales; family Asparagaceae; genus Agave; species Agave tequilana. The sequence continues at coordinate 100,034 of JAVJIF010011283.1, forward strand.
GTGGATTTTTAGAGATTTTATGGGATTTATTTGGCAATTAAAAAAAAACCTAGTTTTCAAGTCCCTTAACAGCCCCTGCCAGGCTCTGGCGGTCGACCGGACCGGTCGACCGGTTGACCGGAACGGTCGACCGGACGTGCACACAAACGTGCACAAGGCCACTTGGTTTGGCTGGTCGACCGTGCGGTCGACCGACTGTAGCATCCTTACTCTCGGGTAAGGACGGTCGACCGGGCAGTCGACCGGTGTTTGGCAATGGTCAAATTTCGACCGTTGGCTGGTCGATCGGATGGTCAATTCTGACCATAATTGCTGCCAATGGCTAGTTTTTTCAAATGGCTATAAATTGGGGCTTTCTCTTAATAGTTTTGAACAAGTTTTTGGAGAGCTTATTTCCTAATCTTACTAGTGTTTTTGCAGCAATCAAAAAGAAGTTTTGGGCTCTAAAGTTTACATTTGATTTGATGTTTTTCTAGGGTTTGGAAAATCAAAGAAAAGTGATTTTGGGAAAATTGTTTTTGGTTCAACTTCTTCATTCTTATTTCTAGTTTTTTCCAAGGATTTTCTTTGAGTATTTATTTTTCATTCCTTTGGTTTTTCTCACACTTGAGCTTATTATTCTATCATATCTATAGGATCTTTATTTTTGTGGGAAAAGAATTTGTTTGTGGTCTTTTGATCACTAAGTTGTAAACCCTCCTACTTTGTGTATCCCTCTTAGGTAGAGGTTGATTTTGGAGTGGTGGCTTTGTGCCCTATCCCTCTAGTGAGAGGTTGATTGGTTGTTGGATTTGTGCCCATCCCTCATTTGTGAGGTTGATTGAGTTTTGTGGTAGCTTTGTGCCTAACCTCTAAGTGTAGAGGTTGTGTTTGTAAAGAGAGGAGTTGTGTACTCCCGGTTATTGTATTGCCCCAAATCCTCAGTGGAGGTTCCCTGTGTGGGAGTCCTGTGTAGACAAGTTAGTGGATTGGAAATCCTTCTGTGTGAAGGCGGGGACGTAGAGCTGTGTGCTCGAACCTCGAAACAAATCTCGGTGTTTGCGTTTGATCCATTGACTCTTAACTCTCTCTCTCTTTTACTATTGTGCCTTGCATCATTTCATATTGCTCATTCACATATTATATGCTTGGCTTGTTTGTGTGTGCCTCACTTGTGCTTAACCACGAGAGCTTCATATAGCACCTCAACTCTTATTCAGAGGAATCAAGAGGAGTTAGTCCAGAGCCCTTCACCAGGAATTCGGCTACACTCGTTGGTTGCATTAAGTGTTGTTACAATTTAGTTTTAATTCGCATTTTGTTCATTAGATTAGCCGTACACCTATTCAACCCCCTCTCTAGGTGTACTTTCAAGAAGTCGGTCGACCATACCGGGCGACCGATGTTCAAAAACGTGCACGACCAATTGGCTGGTGGACCGGTCGACTGGGCTGTCGACCGTCCAGAGTGCTTTGCTCTTTGGATCTGGCCTCGGTCGACCGATGGCACAATGTTCAGAAATCTGACCGCCCGGTCGCTCTCTGGATCCGGCCTTGGTCGACCGGGTGATCGACTGATGGCACAACAGTCAAAAATTTGACCGTTGGCCGGTCGACCAGGCGGTCGACCGACAGCAAGATTTCCTGTTGAGTTGTCCCCAACGGCTAGTTTTCGGAGCCTATTTATATAGGGCTGTTTTGGGCTGTTTCGAATAGGATTTGAAGTGAGTTTTCAAGCTAGTTTTCCCATCTATTTCAGAGGTTTTCTCCACTTGTTTTAGAGCTAAAACTTTCATATCAAAAGGAGAGTTTTCAAGAGTGGTTTTCAAAAGAGATTTCTTGAGTTTTTCACCACATCTCTATCCTAGTTTTTCTCATGCATACTAGAGCTTTCCATTGCCATATCTAACATATAGAAGAGTTGTTATGAGAGTGTTTTTAGGTGATCAAAGTGTTTAGATCACCAAAGTATTCAATCTTGTTTTGAGGAGGCGAACTTACGGGTTCGTGTTGTTTCGAGTTCTTGTAGGAGCTCGGAGTAGAGGTGCGGCCCCGGCAAGCTAGTGTGCTTGCGTGTGTTTGTTCTTGCGGAAAGAAGAGAGGGGATAGTGAGTCCAAGGAGTTCTAGTGTGAACTCGTTGTAGGTATTGCGGCACCGAATGATCCGGTGGGATCGGTTTTAGTGAAAATTCTTCATAGTGCTGAAGGCGGGGACATAGAACAAGGGTGCTCGAATCTCAAAATAAATCTCCCGCGTTTGTGATTGCTCTCTCTTTTTCTCTCACTTGTGTTTATATCTTGCATGCTTACATTACTTATATCTTTATATGTTTGATATATCTTGTGCTTAATTGTTATATGTTTAGAATTTTTTGCTCACACTTGTATTCAACCAAGAGAGCCATACTGGCACCTCAACTCTTATCTAGAGGAATCTTGAGGAGATAGTCTAGAGCCCTTCACTGGGAATTCGGCTACACTCTTTGGTTATACCTTGTCTGTTTAGCTTAATAGTTTTTATTTGCATTAAATAGTTTTTAATTTCACATTATTCATCATTAGATTAGCTTGTCACCTATTCACCCCCCTCTAGGTGACCTATAAGTAGTATCAGAACTTGATGCTCTTGATTTGGGTCTAACAATCTTGAGTTAAATATCCTCATTTTTAGCTAATCATAATATTTATTTTACACACACATAGATTTCATGACACCTCCCATGTTTGATATTCTTAACATCCAAATTTAGAAAGTCAAGATGTCAATGTATCTCAGCCCTAGGTATTCATATTTATTTTGCCACTATTAAAGATTCATATAGTTTAAATGGTAAAAAAACTTGAGACTAATGCAAAAGCTTTTCATGCTTTAAGATCTACCCTAACTGATGAATATTTATCTAAGGTTGCTAATTTTGATTCGGCTTTTGCGGTATGGAACACTCTAATCTCCCTTGGTGAACAAAAGCAATACTATGCGAGGAGCGACTCGGATGATGGAAGTGATACTTCCAACATATGCTACATGGTCCAAGGGGATAACCCCCTTGAGGTAAATTCTGAATCCGAGCATGATGAGGATGTTGACATGTCATATGATGAACTTGCTTTATTTTGTCAACAAATTCTTGAAATATATATTGTGCTTAAAAAGGATAATAAAAGATTAAAAAATAAATTTGAATGCATTTCAAAAGAAAATAAATTTTTAAAAAAGGAGAATATTTTTTTCTTCAAAATTAAATGATCTTTGTGAAGGAAATATTTCTTTGAAAAATAAAATTAATTTGGTGGAAAAAGAAAAAGAGATTGCTTTGGAAGAAAACAACTCTAGGAAAAGAAAAATTGTTTCAAAAGAAAAGGAAATATTTCTAAAAAGAAAAAAAATTATTGATTCTCATTCTTATCATGCTCTTCATGCTACTATTGATAAAAATGAGATTCAAGTCTTGAAAAATAGAATAAATTGTTTGAGCTCAACTTTGAGCAATTGTGCATTTAACCATTCTAGATTGAAAACTTTGTTTCAAAAGAAACAATCTCCACATGTTCATGCACACAACTCTCGACATACATATGCACACTATGCACATCATGATCATACTCATTCTCATATGCATGCTAGAGTGTACAAATGTACACATTGTGGTCGCAAAGGCCATTTAGCAAAGTTTTGTTTTGATAGGATAAATCATATAAATGTCTCTAATAAAAATATTTGGGTTCCTTATGATGCTAACCCCTGTGGACCCAAAAGAAAATGGGTACCAAAATCTCAGCACTTGTGTTTGATGTAGGTGTGGGCTCTCACATGACGTTAGAGATATCGTGCCTTGATGGTGGATGCGTTTCAAGCTCCAAGATCATATTTATGGATGCATCATCTTCAAGGAAATTTGGTGGGAAAACCACCATATTTTGGAGACTTTGAGAATAGTGCATATGGTTTGGTAACTATCTCTAAACTTCTATTTTAAAATGCTTTTATATAAATATTTTTAGTATGTTTTAGTTTTATACTTCATGTGGTGAATACTTGTTTAGATATAGTTTTCATTAAAACTTGTGTCTACACTTTTACAAATAGTGAGTAACATTTGATTCTTATATGTTTGTACTTTATTGCTCATTTGTACTCATTACATGTATATGTATTACCTAGTTTTGTTGATTCTTTATACTTGTTTTTCCCTATCTTTGTATATGTTTTGCTTCATGTATATGTTAATTTTGTCTAAAACTAATAAATATACATGTATACCCTTGAGTCACTTGCCTTCAGCAAATCTATTATGGACTCTTTTGTGTTTGGGATATGTATGTATACTTTTGGTTTTGATAAAATATACATATACGTTGAGTTTGTTTTTAATAAAAAAATAAATTTTTATGATGCTTTGGTATTTTGAGCTTTATTGATTATTTTCATGAATATGCTATTTGAAATCACCTAGAGGGGGGGTGAATAGGTGATGGCTATATGTAAATGGTCACAAATGCGGAATTTAAAAATTAACCAACACAATAAGCTCAAGTGAAAGACTTGCAATAAATGAAGCAATTAACAGTGCAAGAATTAAGGAGTTTAGAGTTTAGAGATATTTGAGCAAACACAAACACGCAGATATGTTTCCGAGGTTCGAGCCACGCTCTACGTCCCCGCCTTCACACTTGAAGGATTTCCACTATTGAAGATCCCACTGGATCACTAATACAAGGACACACTTGTCCCGTCTCTCGTGATGCCACAACACCACCTTGAGCACACTAGCTCGCCTTGAGGCCGATGCCTCTACAACTTCACTCAAAGAAGATTGATCACACTTGATCACAAATACGCTCACTTGCACAATCCTAGAACCAAAATGTAGATGTGGAATTATGAGATTGTGTAGTGCAAAAGCTAGAGAGAAGTAGAGGTAAAGACTTCAAGTAGGTGTCTAAAACTTTAGGGCTTTTGGAGAGAAAATCTTTTGTAAAAGGAAGCCTTTTGAAAACTTGTAAATCTTTTGAAAATGATGTGTATATTCTTCTAAAAATGGTTGTCATATCAATATGAAGTGACCTCCTATTTATAGGGGCCAAAAACTACACCATAGATCCGTTGGGATTAAAAGACAAAAAAGAATCTGTCAGAAAACTAGCTGTTGGAATCTGTCAGAGATTCTGACAGCTATCGGTCGACCGGTCGGTCGACCGCCAACGGTCGAAAATATGACCGTTGGGGACTTCGGTCGACCGCCCGGTCGACCCAATTTAGCCGAGAGCACTGCAGAGTGCTCGGTCGACCGGGTCGGTCGGCTGATACGCACATGCACAGACTGTGCACATCGGTCGACCGTACGGTCGACCGGATGCTGTCAGTTTTGAAAAATCAGAACTGCCAGAATCCAGAAATCTTGGTTTTTGGGTATAGGTCTAAGATATAAAGTTTTGGATCTTGTAAACACTAGAGTGTGAGCACATGTCACTACTCTAATAGGTTAAACATTTTGATAGAAATTCCTTTGATAAAAACTTGTTTTTCCAAATATTATTTTTCCAAAACTTATTTCCAAAAACATGTTTATCTTTAACTCTAACTTGGAAATAAAATTTTGAAACTTATTTTTGAAGTCTAGAACCAATATAAAAAGTGTGTGTAAGTGTAAATCCCATAACTCTACTTCTATCATCTAGGTTTTGACAAAAAGATCTAAAATAACAAAATACAAATACAAATCTTGATGTTCTTCATAAACTTGATCTTTGGCTTGGTCTTCTCTTTAACATCTTGTTCCCAGAGCATCCTATTGTGCTTGGCTTGGGAATGCAAATTTTGGCGAACTCCAAACGTGTGAGTCTTATTTGCGGAGCCGTCAAAAACGACCTTTTAACCTGAAATTCTTGTAAACAAAAACTTGTTAAATACATAACTAGATATGTTTTGTTATCATTAAAATATCCACTAAGATATAGGGCTAATGGCCTTTGGGCCAACAATCTCCCCCTTTTTGATGATGACAAAACATATTTAGTTATCACAAATATTTTGGGTAGAGTCTTCAAATGAAGCTCCCCTCAACACATGCATATACTAAAAAATCATACTCAGGTATAGTATCATACTCAGGCATAGTAAAGATCACCATATTTTCATGCCAAAAAAAAAAATACTCATGTCATAGATACGGATAACACATGGGTTCATACATGACATAAATAAAAGAGATACATAAAAAGAAAAGCAACATGTCCACATCACACAAAGTATGTCCAATACAAAACACAAAATATGTCCAATCACAAAATAACTCTCCCACTAGCTAACTCTCCCCCTTTTTGACATCATCAAAAGGGGAGGTCACTCCTCAGCAGCAGCATCACTGTCATCGTCATCGTCATCCTCCTCATCGTCATCGTCCTCAGAAGAGTTCCCTGCAGGAGTACCCTCAGCCATCGTCGTATCACCAGCAGCAGTGTCCTCAGCCATCTTCTTATCACCATCATCGTCTTCCTCCGAAGAAGAAGAAGAAGAAGAAGAAGAGGCTACCTCCTCGGGATCAACGCCGAGCACCTTCGGCCGAGGTGGGGGAACTGAAGAAGGAGCTCTGGTAGGAAATGGAGGACCGGTGGAGGGAAGGGGACGAGCAATGGTAGTGGGATCAGGAGTAAACATATCGAATTTCGAAAAGAGCGCCTCAAATTGCATATCCATGAATCTCATGGAGTCAGCAAAATAAGACATGTCGTTACGAATTCCTCGGATCTGAGAGTTCAACTCCTCACGGGAAGCGGCCTCTTATTTGAGACGGGCGTCCATCTCCGTACGAAAAACTGCCTCTTGCTGGAAACGCGCGTCCATCTCCGCACGAAAAGCTGCCTCTCGCTGCTCAATCCAGGACTGGTGTGCCTCGAACTGAGAGCGGACCTCAGAGGACTTAAGAGCCAGAAGGTCAGGAGGTAAACTGGGGCAGAAGCAGATGAAGTGCCTGTGGCCGAAGATGACCCTGGGGCAGATGAACCAGGGATAGCTGGAGGAGCAGGAGGTTGCTCAAGAGCGTGTCTACGCAACTGGGCTTCCATCCTCTTCAAAAGAGAGCCGTCAATATCTACTGTAGGCTCATCGGAATCGATAGAGGAAAGATCAAAATCTAGAGCTTTAAGGATATGGGTAATCACCATGCCATAGGGCAAGGTCCTACCGGACAGACGGATCTGGTCAGAAGCCATATGTGAAGCTATGAGACGGGGAAATTTATTCTAATGCCTTGCAGAAGGCAATAGATGATCAAGGGCACATGACCCCTAGCATGGCTGTATTCACCAGATTTGGGACAATGTTGAAGAAAATGATTTTGGCCAGAACTTGAGAAGTGAGGGTGTATCTACTCACAACTTCATTTCTAACCAAACCGGGGTTATTATCCCCGTGAATCAATGTGGATGCGGTGAGGGAAGACTCACCCTCCGGAAACTCAAAGTCAAGAAGATCAAAGGAGTACACATCAGCACCACCAGTGGATAGGTGAAGGATATCAGCAAATTGACTGATGCTAATGTTAATATCCCTACCTAGAACTCTAGTAGAGATACAGTTTCCATCAAAAGAAAAATTGGTATAAAAGTAGGGCACAAGAGGGGTATAGACTTGTTCTCGAATGGTTAAGAACTCGTCTAAGGAATTGTTATGCAAGATGCGGGGGATGTCCAAGTGCTCAAAATCTCGAATTACAACAAATCTCCCCGAATTGATATTTCTTTTGGAAAGATGGATGAACCAATTTTCAGCAGTTTCATTGATAAAAAGTTTCTTGGGTTTGGGTGTAGATGAAGTGGGTTTAGCAATAGCTTTCCCCTTCTCAGTCCTAGTCCTCTTTGACATTTTCAAATAAAAATCAGATTTTTAGGTCAACACAAGTTAGGGCACGATCTAGAAAGTTTTAGCAACCTAAAATCTTGACAAAAGATAGTAGATCTAGAAACTAGAAGTGAAGAACAGAGGAAAAATTCGATTTTTACCTTAACAGTGAAGAACCAAAACCCTAGAATGGAAAATCTTGAATTTCTTCGAATCCAGCGGATGGATGGTCCTGAAATCGAAGATCTGGCACTAGATGGAGGGATTAGAGGTGGGTTTTTAATTGATTTGAAATCGGATGAGAGATTGGAGAGATGGAAAATTTTTTTGGAGAAGAGAGGTGATGGGTTCCGTCGCCAGCGAGTGAGGAGAGGGAGAGAAAAAAGTCAAAATAAATAGCAGATCTGGACTTGATTACGATGCCCGGTCGACCGGTCGGTCGACCCAGAAAACCCGAGAGCTCTGTAATCTCAGAGCGGTCGACCGGTCGGTCGACTCGAACAACCCGAGAGTTCTGCAGACTTACAGCGGTCGACCGGGACCTATTTTCGGTCGACCGATAAAAGAACAGAAATAAAGTTAATTTATTTCAAGCAAAGTCGGTCGACCGCAGCTAGCGTCGGTCGACCGTCTTTGCCTGAAAGGCAGTCTGAAGCAGCAGCCCAAAAAAAAATTTTTAAAGGGAATTTAATTAAATGTAAGTATGATATATTTAACATACAGGATCAAACATATGTTTTAGTCTTGATTAAGTTAACATATCATCCAAATTACATACAATCCTTTTTATTTTATTTTTCATATTTTAGACAAAGTTTTAGAGATGTTGAAGCCGAATACCCAGTGACGGGTTCTGAACTTCATCCTCTTGATTCCTCTTGAATGAGTTGAGGTGCGCAATTGCCATCTCTAAGGTATTTGCATTAAACATGAAATCTTACAAAATTTATTTTAATTTTGAAATAAAAGGTGTATCGATATATCATCAAAATTGTACATGTGGACATATAGTAACATAAAAGACATAAAATTACAATAAGCATGGCATGTAAACAATCATGATAGAGATGTATAGTTAACATGTATCATTGTAGCATAAAAGTAAACTAACAATTCTATGCAATTGTATACATACACAAAAGTCAAAAACTTTTAAATGGAGAAGTTACCGAACATGGGCAATCTCCAAAATATAGGTGCCTCCACGATAGCGATGCAAGCTTGATGTGATCTTTGGGCTTTGTTGCATCCACCACCCGGGCACCGTTTCCCCCTAAGTCTTGGAGGAAGTAGATCCACCTGTTTCATCTAAAATTGGTGGGTCTTTTGGTACCCATATCTTTTTGGGTCCTTTAGGGTTAGTACCGGGATGAACCCAAACATATTTATTATGCACATTATTTTTAGCAAAACAAAACTTTTCTAAATGGCCTTTGCGGCCACAATGCGTGCAAATGTAAATTCTACCATTACCATACATGTATGCATGTTTATGTGTGTGTGCATGTTTCCGTGCATGTACATGGTGTGTATGTTTCCCTTGGGTTACTCCCTTAGGAAATCTAAATGCGAATTTGTTAAGATCAAAAGCACACTTCTTTAAAGTGTTATCCAAATTTTCAACACGTTTTTGAATTTCTACAAATTCATTTTTATTACATGATGCAATAAGGGTTTTACCTTTACAAGCTAGTTTATATTTTTCAAAATCAATTTTTAGATTCTTAAAAGCCTTAGTTAAATCATCTTTTTCTTTAACTACAATATCCATCTTATTTTTCAAAGCATCATTTTCCTTTTCAACTTTTTATTATGAGATTGAGAAATCTCATATCTATGTTGTAGTTCTTCAAAGAATTGGGCTAACTCATCCATGGTTAGCTCATTATCATCTATTGAGTATTCAAGAGTTACCTTGGTTGCATCCTCCCCATGTGCCAAGCACATGGGCGCGGCGTCATTTTCCTCCTCGGATTCCGACTCCGTGTCATCCCACGTGGCCACCATAGCTTTCTTCTTCTTATGGCCGTTCTTGGAGGTTGTGGCTTGGAGTGCGGGGCAATCCGCAATAAGGTGTCCGATCTTCTTGCAATGGAAGCAAGGACCGGGTTCTTCTCTTTTCTTCTCATATCTTCCTTGAGGTTTCCCTCTCCGGAAGTTGCTTTGCCTCCCTTTCCTATAAAACATTTTGCCTACCTTCCGGATAAGCATGGCAAAGTCCTCATCGCAATCCTCCGATGAGTCGTCCTCTTCAATAGTGGTTGGAGTGGCTTTGAAGGCGATTGTTTTCTTCTTGGGTGCCTCCCTTTCTTCTCTTACCTTCATCTCCATCTCATGGTTTTTGAGATTACCAATGAAGCCGGAGAAGTCCATCTCCTCTTTGTCGTTTAGCTCCTTGAGAGTTGTAGCCTTGACTACCCAAGCTTTGGGAAGATCCCGAATGATCTTACGAATCTTTTGGTCATTGTCGATCTTGTCTCCTAAAGAAGATAAAGCGTTAGTGATCTTAGTAAAACGAGTGAGCATGTCTTCAATGCTCTCATTTTCAAACATATAAAAGTTCTCATATTGAGAACGTAGCAAGTCAATCTTGGCTCTTTTGACTTGTGACGTTCCCTCATGAGTCACAATTAGAATGTTCCAAACCTCAAATGCGGATTTAGAATTTATAATGCGTGACAAATCATCCTCATTTAATGCTTGGGTTAATGTATATTGGGCTCTAGCATTAGCTTCATAATCCTTGGAGGTGTCCTCGGACCATGAGCTCTCATCGGTGGTAGGTTCAATGAAATCTTTGGTTATGGCCCTAACTACTCTAACTCCTAGGGACTTAAGGAATAGGTTCATTTTGACCTTCCAAATAGGAAAGTTCAAACCATCAAACTTGGGTGGGGACTTGATGCTAGAAAAGTCGAGTGAAGCCATGAATGCACAATAAGTATGAATATAACAAATGAATGCAACAAATGAATATAGCCAAATAAGGATCTCCCTAAGGTTGTTAGACCAAAAATGTAGGGTTAGGCTCTGATACCAATTGAAATCACCTAGAGGGGGGTGAATAGGTGATGGCTATATGTAAATGGTCACAAATGCGGAATTTAAAAAATTAACCAACACAATAAGCTCAAGTGAAAGACTTGCAATAAATGAAGCAATCAACAGTACAAGAATTAAGGAGTTTAGAGTTTAGAGATATTTGAGCAAACGCAAACACGCAGATATGTTTCCGAGGTTCGAGCCACGCTCTACGTCCCCGCCTTCACACTTGAAGGATTTCCACTATTGAAGATCCCACTGGATCACCAATACAAGGACACACTTGTCCCGTCTCTCGTGATGCCGCAACACCACCTTGAGCACACTAGCTCGCCTTGAGGCCGATGCCTCTACAACTTCACTCAAAAGAAGATTGATCACACTTGATCACAAATATGCTCACTTGCACAATCCTAGAACCAAAATGTAGATGTGGAATTATGGGATTGTGTAGTGCAAAAGCTAGAGAGAAGTAGAGGTAAAGACTTCAAGTAGGTGTCTAAAACTTTAGGGCTTTTGGAGAGAAAATCTTTTGTAAAAGGAAGCCTTTTGAAAACTTGTAAATCTTTTGAAAATGATGTGTATATTCTTCTAAAAATGGTTGTCATATCAATATGAAGTGACCTCCTATTTATAGGGGCCAAAAACTACACCATAGATCCGTTGGGATTAAAAGACAAAAAAGAATCTGTCAGAAAAACTAGCTGTTGGAATCTGTCAGAGATTCTGACAGCTATCGGTCGACCGGTCGGTCGACCGCCAACGGTCGAAAATATGACCGTTGGGGGACTTCGGTCGACCGCCCGGTCGACCCAATTTAGCCGAGAGCACTGCAGAGTGCTCGGTCGACCAGGTCGGTCGGCTGATACGCACATGCACAGACTGTGCGCATCGGTCGACCGTACGGTCGACCGGATACTGTCTGTTCTGAAAAATTAGAACTGCCAGAATCCAGAAATCTTGGTTTTTGGGTATAGGTCTAAGATATAAAGTTTTGGATCTTGTAAACACTAGAGTGTGAGCACATGTCACTACTCTAATAGGTTAAAACATTTTGATAGAAATTCCTTTGATAAAAACTTGTTTTTCCAAATATTATTTTTCCAAAACTTAGAGTTTCTAAAACTTATTTCCAAAAACATGTTTATCTTTAACTCTAACTTGGAAATAAAATTTTGAAACTTATTTTTGAAGTCTAGAGCCAATATAAAAGTGTGTGTAAGTGTAAATCCCATAACTCTACTTCTATCATCTAGGTTTTGACAAAAAGATCTAAAATAACAAAAATACAAATACAAATCTTGATGTTCTTCATAAACTTGATCTTTGGCTTGGTCTTCTCTTTAACATCTTGTTCCCAGAGCATCCTATTGTGCTTGGCTTGGGAATGCAAATTTTGGCGAACTCCAAACGTGTGAGTCTTATTTGCGGAGCCGTCAAAAACGACCTTTTAACCTGAAATTCTTGTAAACAAAAACTTGTTAAATACATAACTAGATATGTTTTGTTATCATCAAAATATCCACTAAGATATAGGGCTAATGGCCTTTGGGCCAACACTATTCACATAATTCTTGTGCACTCACATTATTTTTGTTTACTCATGATTTTGTTTCATGAGTACATTATTGAGCTTTATAGATTTTGAGTGTCATTTTTGTGTACTTAGAAATATTTCATGAGATACATATAATTTGATTTCTTGTTTTAAGGATCTTTAACTAGTTTTTTAAAAAAAAATTACTTTAACTCGTTATTTATTCTTCCTTTGGTAGTGTTTTCAATTTATAATTATTTTTAAATCTTAATTTTGAAAACCTCTACCCTTAAAGGGCGGTTGGATAGGCGACCATGCCTTGTATGTCTAAATTGAAAATCTTTTAAACATGTGGATGAATAGGATGATAGTTATGAGTTATACACATGTTCTTCATAGAATCTTATATTTGTATACTCATATTTGTTTCTTATATATGAATGTTTTAAATTTCAAATAATATCAATTTCAATTGGTATTTTATTTCACACATATATATGATTTGATTGTGCTTGTTTTATCATATCCTTACATGTTTAAAGTACAAATTATGTTTATGCTAAGCTTGACTAATTTTTAAATGTTAATTGGTATCTTCATGAGCTTATGTATTGTTTTCAATTGGTATTTTAATTGAAATTTTATTTGGTATCAAAAATTTACAAGATATTTCTAGTGGTATCATAACCTACAAGTGATATCTTAAAATTTATTTATTTACAAGTGGTATCTCAAAATTTGTTTTGTTGACTTAAGAGATTTCAAATTTTATTTTAAAGTGATTTCAAAATTTCTTGATATGAATTGCCTATATGCAAGGGGAGCTTAACATCTCTTCTATATATAGATTTATGTTGAGTGTATCTTATATTGAGGAGCTTGATATCTCTTCTTTATATGGTACACGTGTGTATGGGGAGCTTAACATCTCTACTTATACATTGTATATTATACTTTATGTGAGTTAGGGTCTTGTCATCCCTTCTTCATGTAATGCATGTATGCAGGGGAGCTAACTTCACGTCTCTCTTCTTCATGAATGTATATCACATATATAACTTTATTGCATGATTTGTTTTCGCCCTTTTGTTGATGAATTGACAAAAGGGGGGAGAAAATTTTGAGAGTTATGCATGTTCATATATGTTTTGTTTATGCAAAAAAGGGGAGAAGAATTTGGTGAGTTTATGGCATATTTATCTCCTTGTTTATGCATATATGTTGGTTTAGTTTTATATACTTTATTGAATATCTTATTGTTTATTACTATGCATGCGTTAAGGGGGAGCTTCTATGAAGCTTAACTTTAATCCATGCATATATAACTCCATGAGTTTTGTCATCATCAAAAAGGGGGAAAAATTGTTGGCCAAAAGCCCATCGCTCTAGTTTTGATGATGATTAACTCATGTAGTTAGAGTACTAATGATGTTGTATTTATTTAGTCTCAGATATTTGATCAAGATCTTAGTAGGTGTTTAACTTCAACAAAGGATTCAAAGTCAAATTTTGAAGCTAGTACGTATTGATTCAAGAGCTCCCGCATCAAGATTGCATCAAGTACTTAAGAGGAGTCTAACTTATTGATCAAGGTTTGGAACAAGTCAAGAAGGAGAAGAAGATTTTCAAGAGAAGATCTTCAAGAAGACTTGTTTCGTGTTTGTAAGTGTTAAGATTTTATTTTAGATAAAATGTAAAGGTTAGATTAGTTGTGAAATGCTCAAGTTCACACACACACACAAAATTTATATGTGTTTTCATAAGATAGTTTTGAGCTTAGAAAAATATCGTTTTGGATTTTTCAAAACTTATTTTAGAGCTTATTGTTAAAAACATAAATATTTCATCTCATATTTGTAGTGAATCATAGCCATACACACTAAGCTTTAAAAGTGTTTAGAATATCTTATTTTTTTATTTGGAGAAGTTTTGGAAAAATCGATTTTAAAAAATACAGATTTTTGTTTAAGACAAATTCTATATTACAAAAATGGTTCAAAAAGTTTGTAATATGTGTTGATTTTTGGTCACACATATTTGTACTTCAAAGTATTTTAATGAACTTATTTTTGTAGATTTTTAGTGATTTTATGGGATTTTATAAGAAAATATGAAACCAAGTTTTAATCCCTTAAAATGTTTGACCTGGCCTTCTACTGATCGACCGGATGGTCGACTGAGACAGAAATCAGTCGACCGGACCTTGCGATCGATGTGCACAAACGTGCTCGGCCAATTGGCTGGTGGGCCGGTTGACCGGACGGTCGACCGTCCAGAGAGCAAAGCTCTCTGGATCTGACCCCGGTCGATCGGGCGGTCGACCGGCCAGAGAGCTTTGCTCTCTGGATCCAGCCCCGGTCGACCGGGCGGTCGATTGATGGCACAACAGTCAGCAATCCGACCGTTGGGTGGTCGACCGGGCGGTCGACTGCCAGCAGGATTTCCTGCTGAGTGACACCCAACGGCTAGTTTTTGGAGCCTATTTATATGGGGCTGCTTTGGGCTGTTTCGAATAGGATTTGAAGTGGGTTTTTGAGCTGGTTTTCCCCATCTATTTCAGAGGTTTTCTCCACTTGTTTTAGAGCTAAAACTTCCATATCAAAAGGAGAGTTTTCAAGAGTGATTTTCATAAGAGATTTCTTGAGTTTTTCACCACATCTCTATCCTAATTTTTCTCACACATACTTGAGCTTTTCATTGCCATATCTATCCTATAGGAGAGTTATTGTGAGAGTGTTTTTAGGTGATCAAAGTGTTGAGATCACCAAAGTGTTCAATCTTGTATTTGAGGAGGTGAACTTGCGGATTCGTGTTGTTTCGAGTTCTTGTGGGAGCTCGGTGTAGAGGTGCAGCCTCAACAAGCTAGTGTGCTTCCGTGTGTTTGTTCTTGTAGAAACAAGAGAGGGACTAGTGAGTCCAAGAAGTTATAGTGTGAACTCGTTGTAGGTGTTGCGGCACCCCGAGTGATCTGGTGGGATCGGTTTTAGTGGAAATCCTTCATAGTGTTGAAGGCGGGAACGTAGAGCAAGGGTGTTCGAATCTCGAAACAAATCTCCCGTGTTTGCGATTGCTCTCTCTTTCTCTCACTTGTATTTATATCTTACATGCTTACATTACTTATATTTTTATGTACTTGATATATCTTGTTCTTAATTGTTATATGCTTGGGATTGTTTGCTCACACTTGTATTCAACCAAGAGAGCCATAGTGGCACCTCAACTCTTATCTAGAGGAATCTTGAGGAGATAGTTCAGAGCCCTTCACCGGGAATTTGGCTACACTCTTTGATTATACCTTGTGTGTTTAGCTTAATAGTTTTTATTTGCATTAAGTAGTTTTTAATTCCACATTATTCATCATTAGATTAGCTTGTCACCTATTCACCCCCTCTCTAGGTGACCTATTGTGGTTTATACAAAATGATTTTGAATTTTGTTCAACTTGTTTTGTGTTTATATTTTTATAAAATCAAGTTTTTATATTTTCAAATTGAATTGAAAAATACAAAAGAAGTTTAATTGTTTGTAACATGTGATGATTTTTTATCACACATATTTGTTCCAATAATATTTATATGAACTAATTTTTTTAGAATTTATTTGAATTTTAAATAAGTTCTTAAAATATAAAAGAAAAAGCATTTTTGGGCTAAAGCCGATTGACCGCCCTCTGTGCAGAGCATAATCAGAGTTTTGAACGGTCAACCGAGTGGTCGACCTCATGTGCATGGTCGATCACATGTGCACAGACATGCACATGAACTTATGCTCTGGTCCCGGTCGACCGCTGACTCTAGCTCATTTAAGCAGGCCAGGTCGGTCGATCGCACAGTCGACTGTCAATGCAGACTTAGTACTGAGCTCAGTTGACCTGTTCTGGCCAATTGACCGCCCGGTCAACTGAGAGCAATGACTCTCTTTTTGAGCCATTTCCAGTCGACCACCAGTGTCAAAGTTACTTATTTTGTTCTCAACGACTATTTTCTTTTACAAAATAGATCAGATTCATTTCCAATATCTTTTTCATGGTTTTAATTGTTTTTAATATGTTTTAGTTGCTGGGATTTGCTGAGTAGAGGTCTTCAACCTTCTCTTATATATTAGAGTGATAAAAGAATGTTTATATATCAAGTTTTGCAAAAGTTTTCAAGTGTTATTCATTTACATATACTTTCTAAGAGTTTTCTTGAGCTATCATTGCTTAATCTCTAGTTTTCTCTCACCCACGCTTGAGCTTTTAGTTTTTATCTATTCTATAACTTGGGGTTTATAAGAGAGTCTTTGTTTGTGATCAAGGAGTTGATCATCAATTTGTTTCAAATCATTGTATTGAGTGTTTGGAGGTTACAATCTCGATTGAGCTTGCGGGCTCGTGTATTGAAGTTCTTGTGCAAACAAGTAAGGGAGTTTGTAGGTGTTGCGGTACCGAGTGATCTTGCGGGATCGTACTTAGTGGAAATTCTTCATTGAGGTAAAAAAGGGAACAAAGAGCAAGTTGCTCGAACCTCGAAATAAATCTCCTGTGTTTGTGATTGGTCAACTTTCTCTCTCAACTCAACCTTGTTTGTATATCTTGCATACACTTATTTGCTTATCATTAAGTGCTTAATATTGTTTTATATGCTTGCACTCATTTAAACCAAGGAAGCAATTAAGCACTCAACTTTTATTTAAGAGGAATCACGAGGAGAAGTTCAGAGCCCTTAATCGGGTATATGGCTTCATTTCTTGATTGTGAGTTTATTGTGTTATTGTGCTGTCAGTTGATTTTGTAAATTTTATAATTCTGCATTTGATTAACACATCACCGATTAACCGCCCTTTAGGTGATTTCAATAAGTTCAAAAGAGTGTGCCATTTCTTGAGTTGTACGATTCTTCCATTCAACAACACCATTTTGTTACGGTGTTCTTGGTGCAGAGAACGTGTACTCAATGGCATGCTCATCACAAGATAATTCAAAATTTTCATTTTCAAATTTACCTTCACGATCACTTCTTATTATTTTTCATTGAAAAATTCAAAGGAGAAAACTTGCAAAAAGGAGTGAAGAGAAATTACAAGTAATGAAAATTAAAAATTAGAAGAACTCTCTTCTGTCATTTCTGAGAAAGTGTGCCGATAGGAGTCTAATCAACGCGCGATTACTTTGTTTATTTGACGATGTGAGCAACTAGACTTGAGATCTACTACTTGGGACTTCCTTCACGCTAATTCCAAAAGTTCCTTGAGAGTGAAAGATTAGGGTATTAGCATCGTGAATTTATCCTTAAAGGATTAGAGAAATGAATCTCTATATTCTTGAAAGTTGAGACCGAAACTCTTGAGATGATCACTTTTTTTATTTGGCAACTTTTGCTATCCAATGGCCAGCCATGTGCTTAGCCTCAGAATGGGATATTTATAGGCCTTGCAGAGATGTAACCACCCTAGAAATCAGCAAAAGACTGAAAACAGTCTTGACAGCCTCGCATGCCAGGCTAACACAGGCTTTGCGCGAGCCTAGGAAGCTTCAGGCCTATGCAGGATTGCGTGCGAGCCTATAACAGCTATTTTGGCTTATTAAGAGTGCCACGTTCGTCTTAATTATCTCCTTTATTGGGGAGATAATGAGGTGTAACTGCTCATTTAAAGGGGACATTAACCTCACTAATGTAGTGGGGGTTACCCCACAAATCCCACTCAGTGATTTGAAACGGTCAATCATGACTAAGAGCCAACCTATGAAGGCGAGGCTAAAGCTTAAAGTGCCATGTGGGTAAAATTTGTTGTGAGGCTAAAGCGCCATGCATAGCTAGCCTAGCTGCGAGGCTAAAGCTCCATGTGGAGCTAGCCTTACTGTGAGGCTGCGCTCCAAAGCTTCTACGCAAAGCTAGCCAATCTTGGCTGAGTTTGAACTGTCTGTTCAATTATCTATGACTTGTCTTTTAGAAGTGTCGATAAGTTAGACATCGTACAGACCAGTTGGAGAGCTATTTGGGATTTTGTGTTTTGAAAGTCTCAACACGTATTTTAACAATTGCATGATCGCATTCTCTTTGAACACGTTTGCAAAAACTCGAAAATAGTTCAAAAGCTTAATGTTTGTAAACTAAAAGCAAAATGCAAATAAACTGAGAATAATCATCAACAATCACAAAAACAAAAATTTTACCTCCAAAACTTGTTGTTCTCATGGGACCAAATAAAACTTGTTCTCATGGGGTTTAGAAGTAGTTATCACCTTATTGTGATGAAATGAGCTCTTGACTTGTTTGTTTCTTTTTCAATCTTGACAAGTCAAGTCTTTTGGGATTTTCAAGTTAGGTAGCCCTCTTACTAAGGATTTTTTTTGAGCTTCCCAGTCAATTTCAGGTTCGTGTGCCCGAGTCGTTTATGTCAAAGCCATGCTTCTTGGTTTAAAGCACCTAAACACTTCGATTAGAGATATTAGTAAGCTCAATAGTGTAAACATTTCTATCTCTACTAACTTCAAAAACAATTTCACCAATATTATTAACAATTGAACATTTTCTATGTTTAAAAGTGACATCTAAATCCCTTTCACATAATTGACTAACATCAATAAGATTTACTTTTAAGCCATCAACAAGCAAAATATTTTCTAAGACAGCAGATGGAGGTTTACTAATATTGTCGATACCAATAATTTTGCCTACTCCATCATCTCCAAAGGTGACCATTCCACCTTGTGTCCTTGATTCCAATGCAAATAGATATTGCTTGCCCGTCTTGTGCTGTGAACACCCGCTATCAAGGTATCATCCCTCTATACGTCTTGAGAGAACACATACCTACATCACAAGAATTGGGTGTGTTCTTAGGTACCCACATTTTTTGGGTCCTTGGGGTTAGTAGCATGTTTAGGAGGCCACATCAAATCAGAATAGAATGAAAAATTATTTCTAATATCACAATGAGTACTAATATGTCCATGCTCTTTGCAATAACTACAAACAACCCTATATTGGTATTTATTGAAAGGTGTATAATGCTTATCATGCCTCCTATTGTATGTGTATCTATTATTATTATATTTCTTAGCATTATTTATATTTGTGAGTGAATGATTTATGTGGTTTAGCATGCACTTGTTAAGTGGATGCACGTGATGTGGCTATTTTATCATTCAACTCTTTCACATTATTCTTCAAAGAATCTTTTTTTTCTTCTAGATTCTCAATAGTGCTTTTATTAGGCTCAATTATAGCAATGTAGTCATTTCTTATCTTGACCAATTCATCAATCTTACTAGTACGACATGCATGCTCTTTCTTGAGACTATTGAGACTAGAATATCATTTTCTTAATTTTTTAAATTCTCTTTCTACTTCTTCATATGCATCCTCAAGTTCTTCAAATATCTTCGGATTCAGATATTACCTCGACCTTATTGGCTATGAAGCAAATGTTGTTTGTCACCGTTCCAACGTTTACCGTTTCACTTCGCTTATCTTTGGAGTCACTTGGTTCGGATTCTTTCTAACCAATGTACATGGATTTCTTCTTTTTCATTTTTTTTGTTTTTCTCATTGAGCAAAGGGCAATCCTTCTTCAAGTTCTCCGGTTTGTTGCATTCAAAGCATGTAGTAGACGAAGCTTCTTCTCTTCTATGAATTGGCTTCCGTTAGGGCCTTTTCTTGAAAAACTTTTTCTTTCCCTTGAACGGTCTTCTTGCAATAATACTGACATCCTTATCATCTTCATCTTGAGACAAATCTTCATCGGATGAAGACTCATCCTTAGTGCCTTTGAGAGCTATTCCTCTCCTTACATTAGAGGCTTCCATCTCTTCACTTTGCCGTTGAGCTTGAAGCTCAATCTCGACATTCTTCAATATGCCTATAAGCTCTTGGAACTTTAACTTATGGATGTTGTGAATCATTTCAGTGGATGGATGATAGAATTTCACTCTTTGGGGAGTGACCTCAAGTCTTTGTTTTTCATCTCCGCATCTGTCACTTCTCTTCCAAGTGCTTGGAGCTCATTGGTGATCCTTTAAACCTATTGAAAAATACATCAATAGTCTTCATAGAAAATATTTCATAATCTTTAACTAACATGTTAATTTTGCTTTGCTTCACTTGATTAGTACCCTCATGGGTAATGTCAGGCAGTCCCATAATTCTTTAAAACATGTTAGATTCATAACTTTATAAAATCCATTTTGGGCAAAATCATTTTTTAGAATACCAAGAGTTCTAAAGTTTAAATTGGCTAAATATAATTCCTTATCACTCCATTTCGATATTAGTTTGGCTTTCTTGGTAACTTCCACTAATTTGGTAGGTGCCTCATACCTTTCTTCAGCCATGCCCCATATTCTCCAATCTAGAGATTAAATATGGATCTTCATACAAACCTTCCAATAGCATAGTTTATTCTGTTGAATAATGGTGGTCTATTATTAGAACATCCCTCATAGAGTTCATCAGTCTTGTAGGTTGTCATAGATCACTCTAGGATATTAACCCTAAAAATATGAGTAATTAGGCTTTGATATCAATTGAAAATCTAAAAGGCAACCCAAGAGCTGGATGAATATATAGGGTTTAAAAACTAATTGCAACAAATTAAAACCCAATTTGATTGGATGCACACAAAAAATGCTATAAATACAATATTGCAACAATAACCAATAGTAATGAACAAATAAATAGAGAGAGGAAGAGGAAGAGTAAAAGAGACAGAGAAATTGTAGCCGACACGCGATGTATAGTTGTTCGGCCACCAACTGGCTACTCCGCTACCTAAAGGCCTCTTCTCTAAGATTTCAACCAATCTCTATTAGTAGCTCCCTTTCCGGGTAGAAGCCACCCTCAAGGTGTTGGCCCGAAGGCTCAATCACTTTTTATTTTGATGATTCTAAAACTCACGCAGTTTGATGTACTAACAAAGTTTAAGTTTTGTTAAAGTACTCAGGTTAATTCAATGGTGAGATTTTAGCTTCAACAGGGGATATTAAGGTCAATTAACAAGATTGAATCAAGAATTAGTTGGCAGCTCAAGAAGACAAGTTTGAAGATCTCATATTTGAAGATCATGCATATTGTGCCTCATCTTGATATTTATGTAAGATATCTAATTTGTTAAAGTTTAGTTTAGAGAATTGATACTCAAGAATACACATACACATAAAAGTTTTCAAAATAATTTTATGGTTTTTAGTTTATAATTTTTTTGTGAAAAATCAAGTTTTAATTGTATTTATGATATATAGTTTTAAAATTTGTTTAGTTTTCTAAACTTATGTTTTTATCATAAATATAATATTAAATTATTTTACAAAGTATTTTTATATAATAAAAATAACATTTTGTCTAGATACCAGGACAGTGGACAGTGGCTCACACCTGTCGACTGCTGATATTCTGTGCACTTGGGCTGAGAGATCTTAGCTGTTGACAGTAATATATAGATATCGATAAGGAAGCGACCCGAGAGTTGGTCCATTCTCAGTCGTCGACAGATAATGCCTGCTGTCGACAGTTCTTGCACTAAGTTTGAAAATATGGCCATTGTGCTTTTTCTGTCGACAGGCTTATGCGTGCTATCGACAGTTAGACAGTCAACTTGCATGATTTGTTTTCCAAGGGCTCTATTTGTTCGGAAACCTGTCCAGATTCATTTGAACTTGATTTTTCATGTTTTCAACATGTTTTTCTTACTAGACTTTCTGTTTTTCATCTCTATACTATTCTTATATAAAGAGATGTTTAAAAATAAGTTTTAACAAGATTTTTAGAACAGAAATGATTTCAACAAAGAAAAACAAGTTTTTGCAAAAGATATATGCCCAAAAGTTTTTCATTCTCTCTCTCTATTTTCTCTTACACTTGTTCTTGAGTGATCGGGGGAAGGAGTATATGAAACTGGATGTTGGTAAGGTGGTTGACTATAATACTTGGGGGAGTTGTATCCCCACTGACTCGGTAAAGAGTGGTGATGATTATTCTAGTTTTGTTCATAGTATTGGGACTGGGGCACATATTAAGTTGGATAATCCCAATTCGGCATATAAGGTTGGTTCATGTTGTACATAGCCGGGTCAGAGTTATCCGAGTCAAATGAGGTCGGGGTGAAATATGGATTCATATTATGATTAAAAAATTGTTGTTGTTGAAATTCATATCACAATTTTCAAAAAAAAGAAAACAAACAGACAAACAAACAAAGAAAAAGAAAAAGAAAAAGAAAAGAAAACAAGCCTATGCTAGGGTTAACTTAGACCTGGACGACTATTAACTGGTTAGACTGTCCAACGGTGGTACATTGTCGAATCTAACCACGAGTTAATCGGCCAGGTAGGGGCAAGATCAGTGGGAGGTATCCGTACCGGAGCAATGAGCCTAATTATGCGAAACCACTATTCTTTGAGGTTTCGCCTCTCAATCCCTAACCTTAGACACCGATTTGACAAAAGTCAACTTCTAACAGCTTTTCCCTTAGGTCAATCTCTTAAATGAGTCCGAGATGTCCCTAGGGGCCAACGTCTAATAAGTTTTATTTAGGATTGGGTTGTGTGAGTGGAGAGGTGATTTTTGGGCTAAGCGAGGGTAATGACTTCCCCACCTTATATTGTATTGGGTTTTGCCCTTAAGTTCAATTCGTGCAAGCGTGCAATATAGATAAGAATGAACATACAAAGACAGTAAATCACCCACGTGTTTGTTCTAACTATATGCTATGCAATATGTACACCTCCGTCAAGATCACAACAACATAAGAATAAAATACAGTATATTGGAATTAAAATTGACACTTGCCTGGATGCAAATGTCTAAACCATTTTAAAGTATCCAATTTCTGTATTTTAGTTCTTAAATTATTATAGTGTACAGGTAATATAACAAAAACTAGTAGCATAATATAGGAATATATAAGAATTTACCCAACCACACAAAAGCAAGTGTTGACTTCTGCAATGCTAAAAATTTTACCTGCACACCAAAAAATAAAGAAGAAAAGTTAACAAAAAACGTGAAATCAAACCGTTCACATCCCGAGAATGATGCCAAAATTTGATCGGGGGAAACCTGCACGAAAAGTGTATGTTTTGAAATCAAGATTTAAAGTGTGTGTGCTTTGACTTCCTTGATATTTTCGTTATAGCATAGAGGCTAAAATGAATCAAATCCATAAGAATGGGAAGTGATAGAAACTTACATGGTATGTTCACGTGTATGTTAACGGTTCTTCAATGTTTTAAAGAATGAAAAGAAAAGAAAACAAAGAATGAAAAGAGAAGTATGGTGAAAACAAAGAAGTGAGAAATATAGAAAAAAATGTATTTGTGGTTTTTGGTATATTTCTAAAATAAAGTGAAAAAGAAAAAAAACTCATGGCTACTAACTACTAATGGCTCCACTAAGAATGCTAACCTCTTAGTGATAGTTGCCTAACATGTATCCATGGCAATCACTAGTCCTTAGTTCAAGAGCGTTTCAAAGCATGATCAATGCGATAACTTTCACATCCAAACTCAACAAAACAAGTGCAAGCTACACTCAAACTATCAAAACTAAACAAGAGTAAGCATGAAATAAAATAATGCTAACTTGTTAGAGAGTTAGGATGTTAGAGTGTTAGATCTATCATCATGAGCCATTAATGGCTCTTGTAAGAGTAAGGTCAAGTAGAGGCTATTAGATTCATGTGGATTATCAAATAAGAAGTTAGCAAGTTAGTGGTCAGTAGTTAGTTGCCATGAGAGAAACTTAGCTTCACTTGTAAAATAGGTTAGAGAGAAGAAAATAAAGAGAGATAAAGAGGGAACCTTTCATAACTTGTCACCTTCTATTACAAGTGCTCTAGCTTTCCAACCATGTACCACTCTCTCTCCTATTACAAGATCTACAAGAAATAGAAAATACAAAAGAAGAAGAAGAAGAATAACTAATCTAAACTACCCTAAACTATAACAAGGAAAGAAAACTACTCTAACTCTCTGTATTTTTTTATATTTAGAACCCTAGGGGGGTATTTATAGGCACTAAGGGAAAGGGGCACCAAGGGAAAGGGGGCCATGGGGACAACCCTTGACCCAAAGTACGGGCGCGGCCGCGCCCGTATGGCCGCGAAAACATGGTAAAATTCGTGTTTCTGTGGCTTTTCTAGAGTCGCGCGTTGTCACGTCTGTCCCCTGTCGGCTGCAGGTCTCGGTTTCTGGTTTTGGGCCCCTAATTTTGACAAAACTACTCTTTAAGGTCAATGGCTATATTATAGCCTTTAATCACTCATTAAATGGTGATTTAGAGTCTTCTTCTTTATTGCACACTATAGACCTAGAAACATACAAGAGAGGTATTATTAGCAGAATTTAATATTAAATAAATTGAAGATGTGATATGAAATATACAGTTTTAGAGACTAATCATTGAGCCATCAACTTGTTGGCCCAAAGGTACAATCACCACAAATGTTTTGGTGATTACAAAATTCATGTAGTTATGAGGTACTAATCAAGTTTAAGTGTTTATGAGTTTACAAGGTTCAAGAATCAATATCTCGTTTGATTCTTCCTCAAAAGGAAGATATGAAAGTGTTCAAGATGATACAAGCTTAGTAGATCAAAGCATGAATTTTTGATGAAGCCCATTTGACGAAGACTTGAAGGCTTGTGCAACCCTTGTAAGATAATAGAATGTTTAAATATAGAGTGGTTTGTTGATACTCAAGATAGTTTACACACACAAAAAAGAAACATTTTTCGACAAGTTTATATAAACATGTTTTTGATCCATTTTACAATGATTTTTATCTCTATGTCTACATGTATTCATGATTAAAATGATTGTCAAAACATTTCCAATATATATTTCAAAAATTAAAAGAATACTTAAATTCAAATATGGGATTTTTGGCTTGGCCCGGTTGACGGCCCGATCGACTACCAGAACTTGCAGTGAGTTCTGCATAGAGCTCGACTGATCAAGCAATCGACCGAGAGTGCACACAGATACTCATGTATCTGTGCACAGGGTTTTGACCGATCGCCCGGTCTACTGACACTCTTGAACTCACTAGCCGTTGGAGTCAGTCAACCTACTGGTCGACTGATTTTGCCCAACTCTAATGTCAAGAGTTTCTGTATCTGGTTCGAATCGACCACCCGGTCGACTGCTGGCAATGACTATTTTAACTAGTGCTGGCCCAGAAATCAGTCAAAATGGGCAAAACTGCTAGTTTTTGAATTGATTGAGAGAAAATCGGGCACTAAAAATAAGTTTTGAAAATCAAAAGTTTAATACTGATGCTTTAGCTTTCTCAATACAATCACGATAGCAAAGTGGCTATACGAGTCGTGATCCGCAAGGAGGGATATGATGAAAGCGTTTTGGTATCATTAAGTCACTTTAATCGTTTAAAATCTTCTTTGCTTCAAAAAGGAAAAAAGAAAGGAAAACTAAATTAGAAGAAGAAAGAGAATGAGAAGAAGAAATAAAAGAAGAAAAAGTTATGATTTTGGAGTTGGTTTTTTAAAGAAAAAATCAAATAAAAGGAAGCTCATGGCAAAATCATATTATATGCTCCCATTAATGTACTTACCTCTTTGGTGTTGGCCCAAAGACCCTTCACTCTTGTTTTGATGAGGATTAACTCATGTAGTTATAATACTAACGATCTTGTGCTTATATAGTTTCAGATATTTGATCAAGATCTTAGTCGGTGTTTAGCTTCAACAAAAGATTCGAAGTCAAGTTTTGAAGCTAGTATGTGTTGATTAAGAGCTTGCGCTTTAAAGATCGCATCAAGTACTCAAGAGGAGTCTAGCTCATTGAATCAAGGTTTGGATTAAGTCAAGGAGAAGAAGATTTTCAATAGAAGATTTTCAAGACTTGAGTCTAGTTTTGTAAGTGTTTAGATTTTTGTTTTAGAATAAAATATAAAGGATAGATTAGTTGTGGATTGCTCAAGCTCATACACACACAAATTTTTATATGTTTTCATAAGAATAATTTTGATTTTAGAAAATACTATTTTGATTTTGAGTTTTAAAGTGAAAATCTTAATGTTTCATGAATAGAGTTCATCAAAACAAGTTTATATGTTTTATATGTGTTTTGGATTTCATCCACAAACATTATAGGTTCAAATATTTGAAAATTTTATTTGATGTTTCTATATCATGTGTTTAAGTTTTGTTTAAGTTTTGTTTAAGTCAAAACTTTGTTTAGAACTTATTGTCAAAAACATAGATATTTCATCTTATATGTGTATTAAATCATATCCATACATATATTCTTCAAATGAGTTTTAATATCTTGTTTTTGTATTTGAACAAGTTTTGAAAAATCTGGTTTTCATGCTAAAAGTTTGGTTTTTGAAAAATATGGGTTTTGATTTAAAGCTTAATTTCTTATCAAAAATGGTTCAAAAAGTTTGTAATATGTGTTGATTTTTGCTCACACATATTTGTACTTGAAAGTATTCAATGAACTTATTTTTATAGATTTTATGTGATTTTATCATATTTTATAGGATAATAAAAGATCAAGTTTTAATCCCTTTAATATTCCAGACCTGGGCTTCTGGCAGTCGACTGACCGGTCGACCGATGTGCACAGGCTCCGTGCACAAGCCTGGCTTAAGGGCCAGTTGACCAGGCGGTGTACCGTTCTAGAGAGTTTACTCTCTAGATCTGGCCCCGGTCGACCAGCCAGAGAGTAATGCTCTCTGGTTCTTGCCTCGGTCGACCGACAAGCTAAGACCTGGGGGCAGTCGACCGAGCGGTCAACCGGCAACCTCAACGGTCATAAATATGACCAATGGTTGGTCGACTGGCTGGTCGACAAACAGCTTAGTTTGGCCAGAAACTGAGCCCAATGGCTAGTTTTCTGAACCTTATAAAATGAGGTTCTCTTGACCAGTTTTATATAAGATTTTGGAGAAATTTTAAAGTCATTTTTTCCCATCTCTCTTAGGGTTTTTCTCCACATGTTTTTAGGCTAAAACTTTCATATCAAAAGAAGAGATTTTAAGAGTATTTTTAAAAGAGATTTCTTGAGTTTTCCACCACTCAATCCACCTTATTTTATCACATAAGCTTGATCTTTTCATTGCTAAACTCATCCTCTAGGATATTTATTGTGAGAGTTGTTTTTGGTGAACAAAGTGTAGAAATCACCAAGTGTTCTTCTTTGTATTTGAGGAGGCGAACTTGTGGGTTCGCGTTGTGATGAGTTCTTATGGGAGCTCGATGTAGAGGTGCGGCCTCGGAAAGCTAGTGTGCTTCCATGTGTTGTTCTTGCGGGAACAAGTGAGGGTATTATAGGTCCAAGAGTTCTTGAGGCAGCTCGTTGTAGGTATTGCGGCACCGAGTGATCTTGCAGGATCGATTCTAGTGAGAATCCTTCATAGTGTTGAAGGCGGGGACGTAGAGCAAGTGTGCTCGAACCTCGAAATAATTCTCCTGTATTTGCGATTGCTTTCTCTCTCTTACTTGTTTTTATAAATTGCATATGCTTATTGTTCTTTTCTTTATATGCTTGATATATTTTGTGTTTAATTGATATATATATATATATATATATATATATATATATATATATATATATATATATGCTTGGGATTTTTTTGCTCACACTTGTATTCAACAAAGAGAGCCATAGTGACACCTCAACTCTTAATTTATAGGAATCTTGAGGAGATAGTCCAGTGTCCTTCACCGGGAATTCGGCTACACTCTTCAGTTATACGTTGTGTGTTTGCTTAATAGTTTTTAGTTTGCATAATTTGTTTTAATTTCACATTAGTCTTATATTAGATTAGTCTGTTACCTATTCACCCCCTCTAGGTGACTTTTATTTGGATTGTTTCCTGACCTTGGATCCGTGGCAACAACAAAGCTTAATTGAAAGGCGTTCACAACATAACCTATAGGGAGATTCACATCAAAACTATATTACGTCATCAAAAACCAAAAGACTAAGAATGAAATGACACAAAATCAGAAGTAAATCCATTATCAAGAGCCATCAGTGGCACTTGCAAAAAGAAGGCTTAATCGAGACTATTAGATTCATGGGGATACAGTACAAACCAGAGATAGTAGACTAGTGGTTTAGTAGTAAACTAGACATGAAACTGTAAGTCACCTACAGGGGGGTGAATAGGTGATGGCTAATCTAATGGTCAATTAATGCGGAATTAAAACTTCTTAAACTAAACACCACGTATAACACAAGAGTGTAGCCGAATTCCCCGTGAAGGGCTCTGGACTAACTCCTCAAGATTCCTCTAAATAAGAGTTGAGGTGCCGCGTTGGCTCTCTTGGTTGAATACAAGTCAGCAAACAATCTCCAAGCATATAACAATTAAGCACACAATATATCAAGCATATAAAGATAAAGACAATATGAGCAGGCAAGATATAAAGACAAATAAGAGATAGAGAGAGAGCAATCGCAAACACGGGAGATTTGTTTCGAGGTTCAAGCACACTTGCTTTACGTCCCCACCTTCAACACTATGATGGGTTTCCACTAAAATTGATCCCACCGGATCACTTGGTGTCGCAACACCTACAAGCTCTATGGACTCTCTAGTCCCTTCACTCATTCCCGCAAGAAAACACAGCAAGCCCACTAGCTTGCTGAGGCCGCACCTCAAACAAAGAGTTCACACGCGAACTCGAAACACTGGGAACCCGCAAGTCCGCCTCCTCAAATACAAAGATGGAACTTTGGTGATCACAACACTTTGATCACCTAAAATCCTCTCACAACAAAGATCCCTATAGGTAGATATAGCAATGGATAGCTCAAGTGTTGTGTGAGAAAACTAGGATTGAAAAGGTGGAGGAAAACTCAAGAAAATCACTTTTAAAACACTCTTGATAAACTCCCCTTTTGATTGGAAATATTTGCTCTCAAAACAAGTGGAGAAACCTCTTAAAAGATGTAGGAAAAACTTGTGCAAAACCACTTGAAAAATCTTCTCTAAAACAGTCCCAAAAGCCCTCTTTTTATAAGGCTAGAAAAACTAGCCGTTGGGGCATTTTGTCAGCCCTGACGGCTGGCGGTCGATCGGCCCGATCGACCGCCAACGGTCAGAATTCTAACCGTTGGAGCCTCGGTCGACCGGCTCGGTCGACCGCTGCCTGGAACAGAGAGCAGAGCTCTCTGCTGGTCGACCGACCCGGTCGACCGGGGCTTTCCAGAGAGCAGAAGCTCTCTGGCGGTCGACCGGGTCGGTCGACCGGCCCTCTAGCAGACCTGGCGTTCACGTTCTGTGCACATCGGTTGATCGTCCCTGTCGACCGACTCCAAGCTCGGTCGACCGGTCCGGTCGACCGGCAGAAGCCAGACAGGACATTTTTGGGAAAAGAAAACTTGGTATTTTGACACAAATAAAATCCCATAAAATCACCAAAAATCTACAAAAATAGTTTCAGTATTATACTTGGATAAACAAACAAGTTTGAGAAAAATCAAGACATGTTACAAACAATTTGAACTATATTTGTAACTTAGAAATTTTGGCTAAAAACATAAACTGTATTTTTCCAATTTGATTTTTCCAAAACTTCTTTAAATACAAAAACAAGATATTTTAAACACTTTGAAAGCATAGAGTGTATGGATATGATCCACTACAAATAAAAGAGAAATATCTATGTTTTTGACATTAAGCTCTAAAATGGTTTTGGTTAAAAACATGTAAACTTGAATACCAAAAAATCAAAACAGTATTTTTTTAAAATGAAAACTCTTTTGTATTTTTTCAAAATAAAATTCTTTTATGAAAACTCATCTAAATCAAGAGTGTGTATGTATATGGTATACTTGAGCAATCCACCAACTATTCTAACCTTTACATTTTATCTAAAATAAAATCTTATAAAAACAAACTTAGACTCAAGTCTTGATCTTGAAGGGCTTCACTTGAAGTCTTCTCATCTTCTTGACTTGGTCCAAACTTGATCCAACAAGCTAGACTCCTCTTGAGTACTTGATGTGGTCTTGATGCACAAGCTCTTGAATCAAACCGTGCTAGCTCCAAAACTTGACTTTAAATCCTTTGTTGAAGCTACACACCTACTAAGATCTTGATCACAAATCTGAGACTAATTAAATACAAGATCATTAGTACTATAACTACATGAGTTGATCATCATCAAAACTAGAGTGATGGGCCTTTGGGCCAACAATCTCCCCCTTTTTGATGATGACAAAACTCATGGAGTTATATATGCATGGATTAAAGTAAAGCTTCAAAGAAGCTCCCCCTTAACTCATGCATAACAATAAATAAATAAATATGCAATGAAAGCTCATAAACATGTATGCAAACATAAGGAGATAAACATGCCAATCAAGCATAAAACACATCAAATTCTTTTCTCCTTTTTGCAAAACAAAGTAATATGCATAAACAAAAATTCTTCTCCCCCTTTATGTATAAAGCAAGGAAAACATGCATATATACTAAAAATACTTCTCCCCCTTTTTGTTAATCATCGACAAAGGGGTTAAAGTAAACACAAAACAATGTTCTCCCCATTTTGTTAAAATCAACAAAGTGGTGAACTCAAATCAATCAATAAAGTATATATGCGATATACATTCATGAAGAGGAAGACGCTAAGTTAACTTCCCTACATATATGCATTACATGAAGAAGGGATGACAAGCCCTAATTCACATAACACATAATATGCAAATGCATAAGAAGAGATGTGAAGCTCCCCCTACACACGTGTACCACATAAAGAAGAGTTGTCAAGCTCCTCAATATAAGATACACTCAACATGAATCTATATGTAGAAGAGATGTTAAGCTCCCCTTGCATATAGGCAATATATATCAAAACATTTTTAAATTTCTCAATAAAACAAATTTTGAGATATCTTAGTAAATCAAATTTTAAGATATCAATTGTAAATAAACATTACAAATTTTGAATTTTTAATTGTAATTGAAACATTTTATCAATTGAAATAACAATGAAATTTTGATACAAATTGTAATTTTGATACCAATGAAAGAAAGTATTTTATATTTTGATACCAAGATAAATTTTCATGGATACCAATTGAAATAAATAGATCAATAGATACCAATTGAAACATATTGTACATTTTGATATCAATAAAAATACTAATTGTAAAAAAATACCAATTGAAGATAATGCATAAGCTTATATAAAAATATCAATGAGAAATCAATTGAAAATTAAGATTTGAATTAAACTTAGCATAAACATACTTTGTGCTTTAAACATGTAAATATCTTGTGAATCAAGCACCAATAAATCATATATATGTATGAAAAGAGAATACCAATAGAAATTTATATTATTTGAATTGAAGCATACATATATAGAAAACAAAAAATGAGTATATACAAAATGAATATCAATTGAGATACCAATTGAAAATGACAATGTAAATCAAGTATATGACTCATAACTACCACCCTTTATATGCACAAGATAAAGGATTTTCAATAAAGCTTACAAGGCATACTCGCCCATCCGTCCACCCTTGAAGGGGTAGGTAGGGTTTTTCAAAAATAGGTGTTTGAAAATATTTTTAGCATTGAAAATCACTACCAAATGAAGAACAATAATTAGTTAAAATAATTTTTGAAAACTAGTTAAAGATCCTTCAAAATATGAAACCAAATCATATATATATCATGAAGCATACTAAATACTTAAAGTTTGACACTCGAAATCTATAAGGCTCAAAAATAATCATGAAACGAAGTCATGAATAAACAAATAAAGTGTGAGTGCACAAAAATCACGTAATTAGCATTTTCCATGAAGATAATCAATGAAGCTCAAATAAATATCATTTTATCAAACAAAAATCATGAAAATTCATTTTCCAATTAAAGATGAGAAACATAACAATTCATTTTTCATCTTAAAAACAAACTTCTAGGTATATGTGTGATTTATCCAAAACTAACAATATGCATACATATCCTAAAACATAAAAAGAGTCTATGATATAATTTGCATGAAGGCAAGAGACTCAAAGGGGCATACGTGTATATTTATTAGTTTTGACAAAAAATACCATATACATGAAGTAAAACATGAACATAGGCAAAACAAGTGTAAATGAGGGAATCATCAAAACTAGGCGATACATGTGCATATAGTGAGTACAAATGAGCAATGAAGTGCAAACATATATGAATCAAATGTGGCTCACTACTTGTACAAGTATAACACAAGTTTTGATAAAAACTACATTTAAACTAGTATTTACCACATGAAGCACAAAATAATGAACATGCTAAAATTATCATATATGAAACGTCATGTAAATAAACTAGGAGTTTAGAGATAGTTATCAAACCAAAGAACTATTCTCTAATTCTCCAAAACATGGTGGTTGTCCGACCAAACCTCCTTGATAGCGGTGCATCAAACGTGTGTCCATCAAGTCCATGCGCATCCACTACCAAGGCACCAATCCTCTCACGTTTTGTGAGAGTCCGCACCTACATCAAATACACAAGGTGGGGATTTTGGTACCCATTTTCTTTTGGGTCCATAAGGGTTAGTGTTATAAGGAACCCAAACATTCTTATTAGCAAAATTAATATGATGTATCTTATCAAAATAAAACTTTGCTAAATGGCCTTTACGGCCACAATGCGTACACTTGTACACTCTACTATGCACATGTGAATGAGTATGATCATGACGTGCAAAATGTGCATATGCATGTTGTGGGTGTTGTGCATGAACATGGGGAACTTGTTTCTTTTGAAACAAGGATTCCAATTTTTTATGGCTAAATGCACAATTGCTCAAAGAGTAGCTTAAACAATCAATTCTATTTTTCAAAAATTTAATCTCATTTTGATTAATAGTGGCATGTAAAGCATGGTGAGAATGAGAATCATTTTTCTTATTCTTTTAGAAACATGTACTTTTCTTTTTCAACAATTTTTCTTTTTAAAGAGGTGTTTTCATGCAAAGCAATTTCCTTTTGTTTTTCCACCAAGACAATTTTATTTTTCAAAGTGGTGTTTCCTTCACAAAGATCATTTAATTTAGAAAGCAAGAAAACATTCTCATTTTTCAAAATTTCATTTTCTTTTTCAAAGCATGCAATTTTATTTTTAAAAGACTCTTTTTCTTTTAAAACATTTTCAAATTTAATTTGAAAAGAATCATTCTCTTTTGACATGCAATCAATTTTACTTTTCATTTTCTTATCATCCTTTTTAAGCATGTCATATTTTTTAATGAGTTGTTGACAAAATGAAGTAAGCTCATCATAAGACATGTCAACATCTTCATCTACCTCGGATTTGGTAGTTACTCAAGGGGGTTATTCCCTTGGACCATGTAGCACACGTTGGAAGCGTCACTTCCAACATCCGAATCGCTCCCCGCATAATATTGTTCTTTTTCGCCAAGGGAGATGATGGTGTTCCATACTACAAAAGCTGAATCAAGATTAGAACCTTAGATAAATAATCATCATTTAGGGTAGATCATAAAGCATGTAGGGCTTTTGCATTAGCCTCAATATTTTTGCTATTTAAACAATATGAATCTTTAATAGTGGCAAAATAAACATGAATCCCTAAAGCTTTGAGGTATAAGGACATCTTAACTTTCCAAGTTTGGATATTAAGAATGTCAAAGGTGGGAGGTGACATGAAATCCATGGTGTGTGTACAAATATTGTAATTAGCTATAAAATGAGGATCTTTACCTCTAGGTTGTAAGACCCAAATCAAGAGCACTTGGCTCTGATACCAATTATAAGTCACCTAGAGGGGGGTGAATAGGTGATGGCTAATCTAATGGTCAATTAATGCGGAATTAAAACTTCTTAAACTAAACACCACATATAATACAAGAGTGTAGCCGGATTCCCCGTGAAGGGCTCTAAACTAACTCCTCAAGATTCCTCTAAATAAGAGTTGAGGTGCCGCATTGGCTCTCTTGGTTGAATACAAGTGTT
Source organism: Agave tequilana (assembly GCA_038442645.1). Taxonomy (NCBI): domain Eukaryota; kingdom Viridiplantae; phylum Streptophyta; class Magnoliopsida; order Asparagales; family Asparagaceae; genus Agave; species Agave tequilana. The sequence goes on from JAVJIF010011283.1 coordinate 134,372, forward strand.
AGCAAACAATCCCCAAGCATATAACAATTAAGCACACAATATATCAAGCATATAAAGATAATGACAATATGAGCATGCAAGATATAAAGACAAGTAAGAGATAGAGAGCAATCGCAAATACGGGAGATTTGTTTCGAGGTTTGAGCACACTTGCTCTACGTCCCCGCCTTCAACACTATGAAGGGTTTTCACAAATTTTAACGGGTCACTTGGCGCCGCAACACCTACAAGCTCTATGGACTCTCTAGTCCCTTCACTCGTTCCCGCAAGAACACACCGCAAGCCCACTAGCTTGCCGAGGCCGCACCTCAAACAAAGAGTTCATACGCGAACTCGAACACCGCGAACCCGCATGTCCGCCTCCTCAAATACAAAGATGAAACTTTGGTGATCATAGCACTTTGATCACCTAAAATCCTCTCACAACAAAGATCCCTATAGGTAGATATAGCAATGGATAGCTCAAGTGTTGTGTGAGAAAACTAGGATTGAAAAGGTGGAGGAAAACTCAAGAAATCACTTTTAAAACACTCTTGATAAACTCCCCTTTTGATTGGAAATATTTGCTCTCAAAACAAGTGGGGAAACCTCTTAAAAGATGTAGAAAAACTGGTGCAAAATCACTTGAAAAATCTTCTCTAAAACAGTCCCAAAAGCCCTCTTTTTATAGGGCTAGAAAAACTAGCCGTTGGGACATTTTTTCAGCCCTGACGGCTGGCGGTCGACAGGGCCGGTCGACCGCTGTCTGGAACAGAGAGCAGAGCTCTTGCTGGTCGACCGACCCGTCGTCGACGGGGCTTTCTAGAGAGCAGAAGCTCTCTGGCAGTCGACCAGGTCGGTCGACCGGCCCACCAGCAGACCTGGCATGCACGTTCTGTGCACGTCAGTTGACCGTCCCGGTCGACCGACTCCAAGCTCGGTCGACCGGTCCGGTCGACCGGCAGAAGCCAGACAGGACATTTTTGGGAAAAGAAAACTTGGTATTTTGACACAAATAAAATCCCATAAAATCACCAAAAATCTACAAAAATAGTTTCAATATTATACTTGGATAAACAAACATGTTTGAGAAAAATCAAGATATGTTACAAACAATTTGAACTATCATTGTAACTTAGAAATTTTGGCTAAAAACAAAAACTGTATTTTTCCAATTTGGTTTTTCCAAAACTTCTCCAAATACAAAAACACTTTGAAAGCATAGAGTGTATGGATATGATCCACTACACATAAAGAGAAATATCTATGTTTTTGACATTAAGCCCTAAAACAGTTTTGGTTAAAAACATGTAAACTTTGAATACTAAAAAACCAAAACAGTATTTTTCCAAAATGAAAACTCTTTTGTATTTTTCAAAATAAAAATTCTTTTATGAAAACTCATCTAAATTAAGAGTGTGTGTGTATATGGTATACTCTAGCAATCCACCAACTATTCTATCCTTTATATTTTATCTAAAAACAAATCTTATAAAAACAACCCTAGACTTAAGTCTTGATCTTGAAGGGCTTCACTTGAAGTCTTCTCATCTTCTTGACTTGGTCCAAACTTGATCCAATGAGCTAGACTCCTCTTGAGTACTTGATGTGGTCTTAATGCACAAGCTCTTGAATCAAACCGTGCTAGCTCCAAAACTTGACTTTAAATCCTTTGTTGAAGCTACACACCTGCTAAGATCTTGATCACAAATCTGAGACTAATTAAACACAAGATCATTAGTACTATAACTACATGAGTTGATCATCATCAAAACTAGAGTGATGGGCCTTTGGGCCAACAGAACAAAACTAGATAATGAAGAACAACATAAAAAGGATCGATTAAATTAAGAAATGATAAGAAGTAAGAGCAAGCTTATATCGAGAGTCACCCTCAATACAACTCTCTCTCTTTTCTCATAAATCTGTCTCTAACCTTAGCTATGCCTAAAATAGAAAATTAAATTAAAAAGAAAAAGAGAAGAAAAATCTAAACTAAACTAGAAGTGAAACACTAGCCTAAGTTCTCTCCCCTGTTCTCTGTCTCTCGTGCAGAATTTATAGGACTGAAAAAAGTGGTGAAAGCATTGGGAGATGAGAGCAAAATCGCTGGCCCAGCGCCAGGATCTGGCTGTTGAGCCAAATCCTTAGGCGCGTACTTTCCCTCTTCTTGTTATCCCTTGACCTATGATAGCATACTCTCTGAATTTCTGGATTTGCTACTATCTCCTTTGATTTCTCAAGCAACATAAATAAATCCATATAAATCCGATTTAATTGGGATAATTTTGAATTTTCTTCTCTATCTCTATTAATTATTATCGGCACATCATAAGACAACAACTATATTAAATAGCAACTTTTAATTACAATTAAATATGAGAATATGAAAAAAATATGCAAACTATGTGCATAATCACACCCCCATACCTATCTTTTGCTCGTACTCGAGCAAAATAAGAAAACTAAGTTTAAGAGTTATTAAGCCACTTTCCCAGGTCACGCGACTGCACTGAGCATGCACAGTAAACCTTTAAACCTCTAAGTTACTCCTAGAAGAGGAGTTATAGTCTCTTCAGAGTTTTCAGTGAATTACACCTACAAAATCCATAAAAGAAAGAAAGTAATTAGTATTTTTGAAAACTCATTTTGAAGGAGAGAGAAAATCTTTGAAGAATTTTTGCAAAAAATTAAGTTATTTATAAGTCATAGGATCACCAAACTATTCATTCTTAAGCTCAGTCTTCATGCAAGAACTTGTTATCAATCACGGTAAATATTCCCACTGTATTTTCACTTAGTCTATTATTTTACCCTAAATCATATGCACCTTTGTGATCATGAATATATGACTCAGAATTCTTCAACTCTAACTCTTATGTCTTTTTAATATGTTTATGGTGATATTTTTCCTTAGTCTATTAGGCTTTCTAATTCGCCCATGTAACGAGCCTTTGGTCAGTGACTTTCAAACTGGACAGCCTTAAGGCACCGGGTGAGAAAACATCTATAGGAATTAAGGACTCAAGTAAATAAGGCCACAAAACTAAGAGGTTTATTGGTGATATTAACCTATTTTTAGGCATGAATACTTATGCTTTATAAGGCACATCTACCCAACTTAATCAGAAGATTTTTGATATATATAATTTTTTTAATAGTGTTGGCCCACAAGCCCATCACTTAAGTTTTGATGATGATTAACTCACGTAGTTATAGCACTAATGATCTTGTGTTAATTAAGTTTTAGATATAGTTCAAAATCATTATTGATGTTTAACTTCTACAAATGGATTCAAAGCTATCACATGTTGATTCAAGAGCTCGCGCTTCAAGATTGCATCAAGTACTCAAGATGGAGTAAAACTCTTTGGATCGTGTCTAGATCGAGTTGACTTGGAGAAGAAGGTCTATAAGAAGACTTGTATCTAGGTTTGTTTAGATGTTTATTTTGTTTAGAACTTGTGAAAGGATAGAATAGTATTGAGTTGCTCAAGTATATTCACACACACAAGTTTATAGTTTGGTTTTTGGTTTAACCACTCCGCTTTCAAGATTATATCTATTTGGTTTACATTTCAATAGAATAAGTTTCATGGTTGCATTCTATCTACAAATATTAGAGCTTATATGGTTATAGAAACTTACTTCTATGTAGTTTGGTTTATCATAAATATGGTTTTAAGTTTCGATATATCAATTATATATCTTTTGTTTCATAAATAGATTTCATCAATCAAGTTTACATGATTTATATGTGTATTGAATTTTATCCATCTGCATTTATACTTTATATTCTTAGAAAAACTTATTTTGGTGTATCTAGTTCATATGTTTAAGTTTTATTTTTATCAAAACTTATTTTGATATTTATTGTGAAAACAAGTATATATCATTTACTATGTGTATTAGATTCTATTCATTTACACTATGCTTCAAGTGTATTTTAATATCTTGGTTTTATACTTATACAAGTATATAGAAAAAATTGGATTTCCTCTTCAAAGTTTAGGTTTTGAAAAATATAGTTTTTGTTTAAAGCTTTAATTTCTATACCTCAAAAAAATAGTTCATATGTTTGTAATATGTGTTGATTTTTGATCACACATATTTTCACTCCAATTTATTTACATGAACTTATTTTTGTGAAATTTATGAGAATTTACTGGATTTTTTATGAATTTTTGAAGTTGGTTTTTAAACCCTATGAATTGGGTGTTTGGGTTGCTTACAGCCGACCGACCGGTCGACCGAAGGCTAGTTCAGTCGACCGGGCTGTCGACCGACATGCATAGAAATGTGCACATGCCCAGATCCTTGGCTTGGTCGACTGTCCGGTCGACCATAGTAAGGAGCGATCGATCGACCGGTCGATCAACTGGCCCACCCAACTCTCAGGTAGGGGCCGGTTGACCGAGCGGTTAACCGACAGAGAGTTAAAACACTCTGTGCCTTGGGGATGATCAATCGGGCGGTCGACTGAAAACCCTAACGGTCAGAAATATGACTGTTGACTGGTCGATCGACAGGCCAGTTTGGCCTGGTTCTGCCTCTGACGACTAGTTTTCTGAACCCCTATATAAAGGGTTCATTTGGCCAGTTTTGGCAAGATTTTCTAGAGATAATTTTTTTCCACTTCAACTGAGTTTTAAGTAAGTATTTTAAAATAACTTTTTGAGCTTCAAATCTCTATCTTTATTTGTTTCAATGTTTTGAAAAATCAAAGAAATCATGTTTTAGGAATTCTAGTTTTGTTCTTCAATTTCTTCATCTATCAAGAAGTTTTTTCCAAGAGTTTTCTTTGTGTTTTCTTTTTCAAAAACTTTGTGCACTCATATACTTGAGCTTTTCATTGCAAATCTATCATCTAGCATCTTGTATTGTGAGAGGTATTTTATTTGTAATCTTTTGAGATCACTTTGTTCTTGTTTGTGATCATTAGATCACTAAGTTATAATTTTCTTTTTACTTTGTGCTTGGCTTTGTGACTACCCTCTTGTGTAGTGGTGTGAGAGTTGGAGTTACGTACTGTTTATTTGTATTATTGTAATTCCTTAATGGAGGTCCCTTTGTAGAAGATCCTTAGTGAAAATCTTTCCGTGTGAAGGCGGAGACGTAGAGTAGTGGCTCGAAGCTCAAAATATATCCTTGTATTTGCATTTGGATCTTTCTCTCTCAACTCTCTACTCTTATATCTTGCATTGTATCATTGCTCATATCTATACATGGTTGATATTATTTGTGCGCTCACACTAGTATTCAACCAAGAGAAATATTAAGCACCTCAACTCGTAATTTAGAGAATCGTGAGGAAAAGTTCCAGAGCCCTTCACAGGGAATTCAGACTCAGTCTTGGTTATACATTGTGTATTAGTGTAAAAATTTTATTTCCGCATTATTTGGCATTAGATTAGCACTACACCTATTCACCCTCCTCTAGGTGTATTTTTCAAATAGGGTACAAGAGTCTTTGTTTCAAATCCTAAGTGTGTAAATGCATGTATAAAGTGCATATTTCATCTAGGTAAAAATCAAGGCTAAATTACTTTTTCAATTTTCTTCCTAAATCTAGAAATCAAACAAATAATCATATTTCAATTAAGTATTAAGAAATCATAATTATGATTCTCCTATATTTTAAGATTAACTTAATTTCTTACAAAAATAGGTAAAATATTGTTTCCCACTTCAAAAAAGCTTTTAAAAGGAAAGAAAAAGTTCTCATCTAAAAGTATGAAAAGAGAAAATCCAAAGGAAAATGGAAATATTTTTTATAGAAAAAAACAGAAAAAACTGTGTTAGTAAAACTCTCCCCCATGCCTTTCTCATACATTGTCCTCAATGTATGAATGAAATGCAGATATGCGTGAAAAATAAAGAAGGAAGGAAAAATGACACCAAGGCGGTGGCTCCGGTGGCAGTCTGATAGGTGCAAGCATTGCTGCTTAATCGTACACGTATTTTACATTCTTTTCATTACACTCCTACATTTATTGTGTAATAAATCTGCTAATTTTCTTGTCTTAAATGTTTATTTTGCAGAAAATAATCTTGGAAAGAAAGAAGATAAAATTAAATAAAACTTAGTTAAATTCTGATTTAATTGGATCAATTTGGTTAACAGAGGATAATCCCAGATCTAGTTCAGTTAAATCAGTTCTTAAAGTTATTCGGTTAGTTAAAGATTAAACGAGGATATCATCAAATTTAGAGCCAGAACAGAAAATCTATCAGAAGATAAAGAAATATCGGAGGGGCAATTGCCACACACCCCTGGATCTGGCCAGATGGCAAGGCCTCGGATCCGCGACCAAAGCAATCTTGAAAGATATAGGGGAGCGTTTGTTCCCCTATCTTCAGACGCTCTCCCCTTTTTGGATTTTGCCTATAAATATTGAAAATTCTGAGGCGATAACGATTCGCAGAGAGCATAAACTAGACTATTCTGTAGTTTGTATCTTAAGTTTTTAGTTTTCCTTTATGTCATTTTCATTTTATTTATATAACTGAGATTAGAGAAGAGTTTCATGGAGAAATAAGAGTGAAGGTTGTACTGAGGATGACACTAGTGTAAGCTCTTTTTTTCATTGTTATTTGAATAGAATCAAAGTTACGTTTTCATGTTCTTATTTCTCTTCTTCTTCTCTACTCTTCTTCTTCCCTTACTCTTCTTCTATCAATTTTTTATGCTAATCCAAATGAAACTATAGCATCGAACATGCCTTGTCATTGTAAGTGCCCTTGATGGCTTATAGTGATGGATAACCGTTTCTATTTATTTTCTGCTTTCATTTATGTTCATAGTTTAAGTCTGGGAACAGGAAAAATCCTATCTGCCATGCTTTGTTCGACTTCAAGACGTCATAAGTCTTTGCCAAGGATTCAAGGTAAGTCATCAACTAGAAGAGGTAAGTAAGTTCTTTTAATTTTTAGTTTCGGTCACCATCATCACCAACTCTCAAATCTATTCACTATTTTCACTTTCTTTATATAAATTTATTTTCTATTTTCTCCACCTTCTTAATCTACCACTTTCTTCTTAACTTAACAAAAGTTTCTTTTTCATTTTCTTTATAAGAACAAGAGAAGAATTTTTACCATCGTTAGTAAACTAAAAGAGAACTTACAATACAATTCTAAAGCTAGTCCCTCCTTGTGGATCACCCCGCATAGCCACTTACTATCATGATAGTATTGAGCACCTTGCACTTTTATTCTTAAGTTCTAAAATTCTATTTTTTCTATGCAAGTTTAATCCAATCAAATTTGGTACCGTTGCCGGGGAGGGACGGTAATAACTCTTTTTTTACTTATTGGTTAACTTTCTTTGTTCTTGGTGTGTAGTGAATGATATCAAGGAAAAAAGAGCTATAGTGGACATATAAGTGTCTTTGAACTCTGCTCTAGAAAGTAGAGCCCAAAGGCCTCAGTATTGCCGCGCAAACATGACAATCTGAGAGGGCTACTCACCTAGTTTTTTGCAGGTTGATTGAACATCAATGATTTAGTTTCTGCATGCTTTACTTTCTCATTTATATACTCTGCACATATTGTCTAACTCAACAGTAAAAGATTGATTGTAAATGCTATAAGCGGTTTAGACTTTGCATTTAGGCACATGTCTATTTCGTTACATTTTCTATTTACTGTTGAAGAATATTGGAGCTAAGGTATGTGTGTATAGCGTTTAGTATAAGGTTCATTCTTGTATGAAATATTGCTTGAGTGTTACTTTTTTGCTATATACTTGTACACTGCACTAAACTGAATTAAGGGTGTACATCCTTAAACAAGATAAGGTGGGAAAGTCATTACCCTCTCTTAGCCCACAAACATTCCCCTCACTAACCCATGCCTAACTTAAAACTGAGTAGACATTGACCCTAGAGATATCTTAAACTCAATAGGAGACCAACCTAAGGGGGAAGTTGATTAGAATTTGACTCTTACGAGATCGGTGTCAAGGTTGGGGATTGAGAGGCAAAAACTCAAAGAACAGTGATTTGGCATAATTAGGCTTGTTGCTTAGGCACGAATACCTCCCAGTGGTTTTGCTCCTACCTGGCCGACTAACTTGCAGTCAGGTTCTGCAATATACCCCATTTGGATAATCTAACCAGTTAGGAGTCATCTAGGTCTAAGGTCTACCCTAACTTAGGTTAGATTTTGTTTTTTGTTTGATCATTTGATCGTTTTTTTGTTTTATTTTTTTGATATATTTGTGATATGAATTACAATTATAATTATTCTAATGCATATAGTGATCTATACTTCATGCCGACCTCTTTTAACTCGGATATTACCAACCCGGCATATCATAACTTTAACCAATCAAGTTTCCTGGATTGGTCTTATCTGAATCAATATAAGCTCTAGTCCCAATATTATGCACAAGACTGGAACAATCATCACCACACTCCATAGAGTCAGTGGGGATACAACTCCCCTGAGTCATATGGTCAAAAACCTTACCAACATCCACCTTCGTATACTCCTTTTCAAAATCAACCTATAGAAGATAAATCAGATTTAGAAAAGAGTTATGGATCCTTCCTTGAGTCCACACGTCAAAACCACAATCCTAAGGACTCACAAGCCCATCAAGATTTTCAAATTCAAGATCCTTACTCTAATTTTCAAATCCTACCACAATGAAGAAGAACCTAGAGACTTAGATAGGAGTATGAAAAACCTGATTCAGTTTGAAAATTATTTTTCCCAATCTCTCAATAGGCTGGAAGCACAAATGAGTTGCTTGATCAACATAGTAAAAGATAGGTATGAAGAAACTCTACCTAACACATGTTCGACCATTCCCGATTGCCCTAACCATATTGATAGAAACGAAGAATTATAGTGTCCTAGAGACTTTAACCAAGAGTCAATTTCATCACACAAACTTGAAATTGACCAATTCCAAACCTTGGACAAATTGACAAGTTTTCCATTCAATGAGAGTGAACTTGAATCTGAATGTAATCTCGATCCCCAACCTTGTGATTTAGCTCCTATCTTCGAATTTATGTTGACTGTGGTATCCTTACCCAATTTGGACCAATTTCCCGAGCCAACATTTATTTTCATAGATCTAGAAATTGAATCGCTAAATTTTTGATAATCACATTCATTGATGGAAAAGAATGTGAATTTCATTTTTTATGATATGGACTCAACTCTTAAATCAAAACTGACTTTCAAACTCAAAGTTGATTTTTCTGAGTTAGTATTGGTTTTCAAACTTTTTATTTCAG